>JARVLU010000179.1:3368020-3378179 GCA_031762415.1 Simpsonichthys santanae | reverse complement strand
GCTTATGTGATTTCTTTACTCTCTGGCAAAGCTAAGTCATGGGGCACGGCTGAATGGCAAAGAAACTCCAGGTACTGCTACTCATTCAATGAATTTTCCATAGAACTGTGTAGAGTTTTTGATCCAGTCCTGCCTGCACGAGAGGCAGCCCGAAGACTATTTTCCATGAAACAAGGAGAGAGACGAGTGACTGAATATATAATCGATTTTCATATCCTTGCAGCAGAGAGCCTGTGGAATGAGGAAGCGCTAACCGATGCCTTTTTTCAAGGTCTTAATGAAAACATTAAAGACGAGTTAGCCACTAAGGGATACCCTGAATCCCTCAAGTCGTTGGAGGATCTGGCTACTCGGGTCGATCTCCGTCTTTTGGAGAGACATCGTCAGAGAGGAAACAGAGCTGAGAGAGCAGTACAACCTTGGGGTAAGTCAATGATCAACACCCCCACCTTTAAACCTCCATCTATCCCCATGTATTCACAGCAACTTTCTGAGGAACCCAAGCAGCTGGCCAGAAGTCGTCTCACCCCTCAGGAGAGGGAGCGTAGGAGAGAACTTCTTCTCTGTTTTTATTGTGGGATGGAGGATCACGTTGTGGCCAACTGTACGTTAAAAAGACCAAATTCTGTAACAAAGAGAAACCTACTGAGCCATATCAAGCATCCCATGACCTCCTCATTGTTTACTGTGTCAGCTGAGATCCAAGTACGAGGTGAGAAGTCTTTTCCTGTATCTGCACTTATTGACTCTGGAGCTGACACCGAATTTATAGATCATCAGTTTGCAAAATCTGTAGGCATTGAACTGGTTCAAACCAACAAACTCCATAAGATCCTGGCTTTAGATGGACACTCTTTGAACGACACCCATCTCGAGACTATACCCATCACTTTAAAGCTCAGTGGTAACCACCAAGAAACAATAAAGTTCTTTGTTATTGACTCCCCGCAATTACCTGTCGTTCTTGGTGCCACATGGCTTGGCAAACACAACCCTCACATTAACTGGAGGAGGAAGGAAATTGTGGGCTGGTCTGAGGAATGTTTGTCAACCTGCCTGTTCAATGCTGTGTCACCCACATTGGCTCCAGACAAAATTCAGGAAACTTATCCTGACCTTTCTAAAGTCCCTGCTGATTATCATGATCTTAAGGAGGTATTTAATAAAATAAAAGCTACCTCTTTGCCTGCTCACAGACCTTACGACTGTTCCATAGATCTGTTACCTGGAACCACTCCTCCAAGAGGTGGTTTATATTTGTTATCGGAACCTGAGAATCAAGCCATGCAAAAATATATTGAGGAATCTCTTCAAGCTGGCATAATCCGACCTTCTACATCACCTGCCGGGGCAGGTTTTTTCTTTGTGGGTAAGAAGGATGGGTCCCTTCGTCCTTGCATTGATTACCGGGGACTTAACAATATTACCATAAAGAATAAGTACCCCTTACCGCTCATGACATCAGCTTTTGATCTTATTCAAGGAGCCACCATATTCACCAAACTTGACTTGAGAAATGCTTACCACATGGTTCGTATTAAGGAGGGGGATGAATGGAAAACTGCTTTCAATACCCCCACTGGACATTATGAATATTTAGTCATGCCTTTTGGACTCACAAACGCCCCTGCAGTTTTTCAGTCACTAGTTAATGATGTTCTCAGAGACATGGTCAACCAGTATGTGTTTATTTATTTGGATGACATTCTAATCTTTTCAAAAGACATTAATTCCCACAAGAAACATGTTAGATCTGTTCTGTTAAGACTTCTGCAAAACAATCTGTTTGTAAAAGCTGAAAAATGTGAGTTTCATCAGCCATCCACTTCATTCCTGGGCTTTATCATTTCACCCAATAAGATGACAATGGACATTAACAAAGTTTCTGCCGTGCTGGATTGGCCTACACCCAAAGACAAAAAACAGTTGCAGAGATTCTTGGGTTTTGCCAACTTCTACAGAAAATTCATTAAAAATTACAGTCTTATCTCGGCTCCCCTTCATGCTCTTACCTCTTCCAAGATCAAGTTTTGCTGGAATGATCAAGCTGAACATGCATTCACCACACTTAAACAATTATTTTCTTCTGCTCCAATTCTGCATGCCCCTGACCCTGATCGACAGTTTATCGTGGAGGTTGATGCTTCTAGCACAGGAGTTGGTGCTGTCCTCAGCCAGCGTAACGCTGAGGGAAAAACTCACCCCTGTGCCTTTTTCTCTAAAAGTTTATCTCCAGCAGAACGAAACTACGATGTGGGGGAGCGAGAACTTCTGGCAGTCAAACTGGCACTCGAGGAGTGGAGGCACTGGCTGGAGGGTGCCAGAGAACCTTTTCAGGTTTGGACAGATCACAAGAACTTGGAATATCTGAAGACTGCTAAAAGACTTAACCCCAGGCAGGCCAGGTGGGCATTGTTCTTTTGCCGGTTCGACTTCACTCTTTCTTACAGACCTGGATCCAGGAACGTCAAACCAGATGCCCTCTCACGGATCATGGAGGATAATGACCGTGTCACGCCCAGCAAAGAGGTGGAATTCATTCTCCCCAGTAATGTTCGACTCTCTGTCACCCAGCTCGAGGAAGAGATTAAGCAGGCTAACCAGACCCAACCACCTCCACCTGACTGTCCCAAGAACAAGATGTTTGTACCCTCACACCATGTCTATAAGGTACTCGACCTTTGCCACAAATCTCATTTGTTTTGCCACCCAGGTGTAACAAAGACCCTGGTCCTTGTCAGAGCCCAGTTTTGGTGGAAGGACCTGGTTAAAGATGTCAAGGATTTTGTCTCCACCTGTCACCAGTGCTGCCAGGCTAAGACATCTAGACTCCCACCTGCAGGTCTGTTACGTCCTCTTCCTATACCGTCATGCCCTTGGTCCCATATCGCCATGGATTTTATCACAGGTCTCCTCATCCGCTGGTAATATAGTCATCCTCACCATTGTGGACCATTTTTCCAAGATGGTCCACATAGTACCTCCAACAAAAAAAAAAAAAAAACTCCCTTCAGCCAAGGAGTTGGATGAGGTCATGGTAAAAGAAGTTTTCCGTCTTCATGGACTTCCTAAAGACATTGTCTCTGACCGTGGTCCCCAATTTATTTAATGGTTTTAGAAGGAGTTTTATACACTCCTAGCAATCACTGTAAGCCTCTCCTATGGTTTCCACCCCCAGACTGATGGCCAAAGTGAGAGGGCCAACCAGGAGGTGGAGACAAAGCTACACCTCCTGTGCGAGGGGGACCTGACCAAGTGGGCAGCTAATCTATGATGGTGGAACATGCCATTAACTCTTTACCATCTGCTGCCTCAGGTTTGTCCCCCTTCTACACTGTTTATGGCTTCCAACCACTTGTGTTTTCTATTTAGGGGAGGGAGGCTCAAGTCCCGTCTGCCCACAGAGCTGCCCTCAGGTGTCAGCAGACCTGGAAAAGAGCCAGAAGAGCTCTCATCAATATATCAGCCATCTACATCAAGGGTGCCAACTGACGTTGCTCTCAGAACCCATCCTACCAGGTGGGCCAGAGGGTCTGGCTATCTACGAAAGACCTTCCTCTCAGGGTGGAGTCTCGTAAACTGGCACCCTGCGTTGTGGGCCCTTTTCCAATTGCCAAGGTCATTAGCCTGGTGGCTGTATGTCTAAACTACCTCACTCACTAAAGGTCCACCCAACCATCCATGTCTCTAGGGTCAAGCCCTTGGTATCATGTTTTGGGCCCTCCTTCAGGCCTCCACCCGACTCATCCATGGGGCTCCAGACTTCACTGTCAGGAGAATACTCCGCTCCAGACGGTGGGGTTACCATTACCTGGTGGATTGGGAGGGATACGGGTCTGAGGAGCAGTCATGGGTTCCTGCCCGCAACATCCTTGACAAGCCACTCACCCGTGACTTCCATAGTTCTCACCTTAAACCTGGAGGTCCGTTCAGGAGCCAGATCTTAGGGGTGGGGCGATGTCACGTTTTCTGCCCTGCTGGCCATAGTTCCTGTTTATTATTCTCTTGTCAACCTGAACCTCTGCCTGCTCACTTAACACACCCACTCTGCTGAGTCACTGCAATCAGCCTCATGCCTGTTTTTACCTGTATTTAAACCCCACAATCACTCTACTCAGTGCCAGATTATTGAAAGCCTCACAGTGAGTAAATGAGTAAGTGAGTAAATGTCCAGCATTCATGCCACAGTCTTGTTTGTCTTCCTGGTTTTGACCTCACGCCTGCTTCAGATTCCTCGCCTTGCTCTCTGCTTATCTATTTTGGATTTTCTGCTCTGCTTATTGAAATGACCTTGGCTTCCTCTATAACGACCATGACTTTTGGACCTTGTCTCAAGTTTGGCTTGGGATCTCTGACCACCCATGTATCGACCTTGACTGTTTCTCTGGATCTGCCATTTGGATTTCCCTCCTTGCAGCTCACTGCTCAGCTCAGTCTCAAAGCAGGCTCATCTCCACCACCAGTGACATCACTAAAACCAACTCCTTTAAAAAAATAGCTCCCTCATCTGTCTGTGAAGGTTGGTGACTATCATCAAAACAATCTGAACATTATTATATAAGTCCTGCTCATTAACTCTCCTATCTCTTCAGATTGTGCTGGATCAAGACCTCCACCAGAAGCAGTTTATTAATAATTCTTTTAAACCTTCCTGCTGTCTGATCTCATTTGAATCCCTAAACCCAGTTCTTGTCTTTAATTTTTTTTCTAGGTTCACCTTTCTTTTCTTTGCACTTTTAGATAATACCATGGTGATGGGACATAACAGCTGTCACAACGGACGTGTTTACTCAGATAGTGTGCACTGAGGAAAACAGAACTCAAAACCCTTATGAGGAAATAAAGTTATTTACAGTATTTACAGTGATCATATAAACAGTAGTATATGCAGACGGGACATCCTGGGAACCCTGGAAGGGAATGAGAGGTCAGAGGCTGTGTGGACCATTTAGATATTGCATTTTGGAGGTTTCTTACGGGACATCGGTAGGAAGGCAGTGTAGAGAGGAAGGTGAAATGTTTAAAAAAACAGAAGCTGTTCTACCTGGATTATTGCGCATGCATCAGGGTAAGGTGAAATGTTCCATATCCAGGAGGTCCAGTAGAGAGGAGTTCATGTGGAAAGTGGAGGCAAGTTGTAGGAAGGCAGAGGAGCAGCTGAGGAAGATCCACAAGGAGACTCATTGCTCACAGGTAGGTACAGGAGTCAAGGATTCAAGGACAGTTAATTTGGTCCAGGACAGGAGGTACAAGAACCAGGTTCTGTGAAAGAACGAGAACACAAGGTAAGATTATTTAGGCCTAAAGAATATTAGTAAAAGAGGCTGAAAGCACAAGTACCAGAAGGTAAATTTCCACAGGTCCTACTTGGGCCCGCTTTAACCTGCTCAGGCCAGTTCCGTGTTCTTTTCCATGGGGCCTTTATTGTGGAACCAGCCTGTGTTTTGTTTTTGTTTTTAGTACCTACTTCTCTACGGTTCCATTGAGTCCAAGCAGGATCCTAAAACGTGCCATCAGCACACTGTCGGTCACTGAATGGTACGGGGGAGGAGTCACTGGATCTTTCAGAAACTTTTCACACCAATCCAACATTTGTAATGTCTCGGAACCTGGAGCAGTGGTTGGATCTATTTTAAAGATTTTAAAAACAATAATGACAACACCATGATCTAATGCTGAAGTGCAGGCTTTTTTTGTGCTTGGTAGCTGACGACAAAATTCAGAGCGAGCTAGACAGAGCACCGCCCGTCTCCCCGGTCCTCTTCTCTGGTGCCTCAGAGCCAGGCCAGGCAGCGCATCATGTCCCCAGCTCCAAGCTCCATTAGTCACTGTGGAAGATCCTCCATGGTGCCGACTCTGGGCTCAGGCTCCAGATACCAGCCTTGCATGTTATGCGGTCTCCGGTTGCCGCTGGTCACCGCAGAGGATCATACAAGCTGGTGGCTCACAGAAGACCATTGTCCAGACCCCAGCCTTGCATAATCATGAAGGCCAAACCCCAATCCCGGCAGACAGGCGGACTGGGACAGAGGATGGATTCTTATATCAGGGCACTGCTGTAAAAGGGACTTAACAGAAGATTCACCTAATGTACAAGCCATCGACCCACTATCCAACATCACTTTGAGGGTAGGCCCGTTCTTTACAGACACAGGTGTGTAGAACAGGCTATTTGTTTCTGCCATTCTTTGGCATCTCTGAAGTATCAATTTCTTGGATGGTGTTAACGTACTACTATGGTCCAACTCATAGAGGGACGCATTGTCACTAGGCAAGGTTATAGGATTCAAACTCAGCCAAACAAGAATGGTAAAACAAAGAAAACAGTTTTATTGGTTGATTTGCAGCTGCTGGGGAGACTCGGGATCTAATTGCAGTAACAGGTTTTTACAGGCAGGTGGGGTAAGAGCAACCTGTCAGAGTTTAGAGAGATGAAGTCACTTAAACTGGTGGGAAGGCAGCTGCAGAGATAGTCCTTTAATGCTGTGAAAACCAGGGCAATGCAGGTTTTTTTGTCCAAAGGGCTAAGCAGGGGTCAAACATGGGAAGTCAGAGGTGCAAGAATAATCCAAAAAAGGGAGATCCGTGAGTTGTGGTCAAACACAGAAGAGGAGGTCTTTACCATGATCAGACAGGCAGTGCATAACCAGATGAGGGGCAGGCAAAAATGGGAAATCCAGAAGACAAGGCGTGAGGCTGAAAATCTAATAACAAGGCTTGAAGTTCAGGCATGTAACAAGAACACTAAGATGGCTGGAAAAATAGGGACCAAGAGTGGTGTAATAATCTGGCACTAGACGAGTAAAAGTGGAGCTCTTAAATAGGGCCAAAAACAGGTGCAGTGAATCAGGGCTGATGAGCAGAAAGGTCCAATGGGGGAGTGGCTTAATGACAATAAAACATGACATGAAGAGGCAGGAGAAAACAGCATATGACAAAGAGGAGCAGAAGAAACATGTCATGAGGGGCTGTGAATGAGGCAGGGGACAGAAGACGTGATAAAGGCATAAAGGGGCAGAGACTTGAGCAGATGGGACAAGCAGAGATTGCTGATCATGACATGCATTGTCTTGCATTTCTGACAACTCATTACTGTTGGGAAGCTTATTAGGTTCATTTGCACTGTCCTCCCCTGTGTGCAGACCAGTTAGTTTTCCTGGTGCTCTGTGGTAGTCCTTTTTGTTGGACAGTTGTGGCATGAATGACCTGGAGCATGGCGATTGAAACAAAGCCTATTTTCTTGGCAATGTGAAAGGCACTGTGGTTGTCCCTTCTTCATGGTTTATCAGTGAAACCATCAATTTTGTCTGCACCATCCACAGGTTGCCTGGGTGGAGCTCGCCTTTTCACTTGCAACTGGTCAGAGGCTCCATGCATCAGAACCTTCTCTAACATAGACATAACCTCTGCCAAGGAGACAAACTATGGACTACGCGTCGTGGGAGGTTCCTGACTGCTGTGAATAGGAGCCGGCCCACGGTTCACCCTACTCAGTGCAGGGCAATGTTCCTTGTCCTCTCACGATGTATTGGGGAAGCTTCTTTGCAGCTCGCTTCAGTGTGGTATTCATTCAGTACTTCCAGGACATGCCGACCATTTATCTATAGTTTTGGAACTGAAAGTGAGAGCCAGGTCTTTACAGGGACAATTCCTGATGAACATGCGGGTTACTTCCATCTATGGGTTTTCAAAAACTTTTCCCTGCTCTCTCAGGCAGACAGATGTGAAGTCAGCTGCTCTGTTTAGTCTCAGCCAGTAGTCATATGAGTCGTCCTGGTCTTTGGGCAAGGTCAAGAAGAAGCCAGCAAAGGGGACAGCAGAGTACTTAGTAAAGCTAAAGTGTTTTCTGAAGAGACCATAGATCATGTCAGGATGAGCATTAATGTCAGCATTGCTATTTCTAATCCCAAACCTAACTACATCCTTAGCCCTTCTCCTCAAATGCATAAGGATTTCATCAGCCTTTACTTCAATCCCTATATCATTTTTCTTAATGAATGTTCTCATCTGATCTTCCCAGTCATGCAGTGTTATTGAGTCTGAGCTATTATCTGCAAAACATGGTTGCTCTTTGACCTTTCTCTTCATGATAACCTGAACCTGGGATACATCAAATACACAACCAGACTGACTCACAGTACTCGTTACAGTTTGTGTGGCTGTAGAATTGGGAGCAATGGTGTTATGTGGCTGCATGCGTGACATGATGTTGTCAGCCACCTGACATCCTATCGCCTGGAAAACAGACTTAATCTGGACAGTTACATACTCAGAACTGTCTTTTTTTTCCTCCCTTGCTCTGGTCGAAGGTGGCTGCTTCTGCCTTTCCTCCCCTGTCTCCCTTCTTCCTGCTCTGCTCTCTGTGTGTCTGAAGCAACTGGGGTACGCATCTCCCGAACGTAAATTGAGATTATGGATCTGGTATCATGGACAATCAACTCTATTAAGATTTTTCAACATAATGACAAGGTTAAATTTTTCGGCATATAAGTTGCAGTTTTTTGTCTTATTTGCATGTCCTGTGACTTATACTGCGAAGTGGTGTATTTATAGAATTTTCCCCATATTCTTAGACTGATTTTTGGCCTACATATGACTGTTTCCATTGTAGGATGCTAGGCAGGGTTACTTATTACATCTCCAATTAATCATTCAAGACTAGTTCAAGTCCAAAGAATATTAGTTGTTTATTTATCACGGATTCTTCTTCTTTTTGGATTAAATAAACATCTTGGTGATCAAATGAGAATATATAGTGACATGAGACGTTAATTATATTTGACCCATCAAGCACTGAGGTCATTTTTTTAACAGATCATCAAATTAACATCATAACATATACACATTATTGGCTCTGATTCAATATCCTATAATTGACATCAACAGTTGAAAATTATGCGTCTGTAATTTCTCAAACTGACGAGCATTTAAAGAACAACAGATTAAGTTGTGGATCTTAATTAACTTAACTGAAGGCACTTTTAACTTAATGTTACTGGTGAAGAGAGTAAGTTAAGAGAAAGAATGAAGGAAGTGGAAAGGAGTTATCTTGGGAGATGAGTTATGTCAACCAGGAATGACGCTTTCCAGCGATCTCAGCTCAACGCCGTTCACTTGGTAGAAACATTAGCAACTCTTTACCTTTCGATGGTCAGTAAAGAATGGAACTTTCCTTGATGTCCGAGAAGGTCAGTCCGTTTTACCTTTCAGTGATTCAGACGTCCGCATCACATCGGACCGAAATAGCGGCAGTTCCAGTTTGTTTCAAAAAATAAAACATTCCTCAGAAGGACTTTTTATTCAAAAGGTTGGAGTGTTACGCTCGGTCGGATTTTCAACGGAGTGTTGAAATTCCAAACTGCGATGGAGGCCTTTAACTCATGGCCCATCGTTCAACAGCTCAAAAGGTTTTCAACTCCACTTCTCTGACAGACCCCAGGAAAAGACTGACGAGAGACTCTCAAAAGACTTCAGAGACTGCTGAAGTTCCAGGAAGTTAAAACTTTTTAAGAGAGAGCTCACTTCCTGGTGCTTCCTGATTGGTTCATCAACCAGGAAGTGGGAGGAGGTTAGTGTGATGTCAGGGAGGTTATGTTAAGTCAAGGGAAGGAGTTGTTTTAGAAAGTTGTATTAGAAAGAGAAAGACAGAAGATGCCAGCTTTTGATTAAAACTGATTAAACTTGTCTTAACACTTCTAAACAAATACTGGAAGATCATTTTAACCTGTTCTTGGCCTTTTGACAGAGTAAAAACTATGTCCTTCACACACTCTTAAATGTAGAATCAAAATTACTTTTGATTAGCACATTCTAACTTTTGCATTATGAAGTTTAAAATTCACTAATACTGTTTCCATAGTTACCTCAAGTGATTACTTCAACATTAAAGGTCCACTGACATGATGTTTGAACTAGGCATAAAATGGCACAACATATATATCTTGTATCATTGAACTATGTTCGCTTTTGCAAACAAAATGATAAATATATGAAAATTTCATCCAAAAGTCATTATAGATGGGGCACTGTTTTTTTGCACGGAAAATCCGACTATTTCAGCGTAGAGGTCTGTGACGTATGAACAGGAGTCAGCTGGAACGCCTCCTGTACAATTCAATAGTGGACATAAATAAAGCCATTAATTTACCTATTTAAATCA
>JARVLU010000179.1:3357152-3367920 GCA_031762415.1 Simpsonichthys santanae | reverse complement strand
TGTTGTTGGAAGTCTTCTGTTTTTTTTTTTTCTTTTTTCTGAGCTGGAGTTGATGTGTTCGAACCTTTAGCATGCATGCTTAAAAAAAAATAAAATGAAAAAAAAAATAAACATACTTCTGTTGTAAGAAAACTTTAAATAGAAATGATGAAAACTAAATAAAATGTGTAAACATTGAAAATGTAAATAAACAAATAAAATAAGATGCCAGCCAATGGTGAAAACTAAAAACAGCTTTGAGGAAAACAGTTGCAGTAAACAAAATAAACTGTGAACAAAAAAAAAAAAAAAAAAAAAAAAAAAAAAAAAAACACAAGTCAGTGCTTTGTTCATTCACAACATTCATTTTATTTTTTTTTATTATTTTTTCACTTACTGAGAAACAGAAAATAATGTAAACTAAAGGTTAAAAACTAGAAAGTTCCTGGAGAAATTTTGACGGGGACTGCCATGTTTGGACATTTTAAATTTTTTATTTAACAGTACTATGTGTTGGGTTCACTCTCAGCTATCATCTTACCAAATTTCAGCTCAATAAGGCAAAACTAAAAACAAACAAACAAACAAAAAAAGATATATATAAATCAATGAGTTGTGGTCATTTATAGTCAGTTATAGTTTTCTTCAGCACCATAGAGAGAAAGACTTGCGTCACTTTTTGAACAGCCGATATGCGGTCACATGGTTGATGCAGCTCTCAATAGTTCCAAACAACTCATGACTGTCAGTCAGTTTGAGCAGCTACTGGCGCAACATAACACAAAAATCAACTTTTCTTACTTTGCCTGGTATCTTTCGGTAATTATTGAGCATCAGCAAACTGATTACTCATTATTTCACTGACTATGCATTTTATCAAAGCATTTTTAGACACGACAGATACAGTTATCATAATTTTTTTTACATTTTAAACAAGATTTTATAATTCAATTTTAGAGTGAAACAATACTTCAAACACATATTTGTTAGGGGAAAAAATTTATGCAAGATAATGATCAACATAGCCATATCAACAGTGTTTTATAATAACGTTACACACGTATAAAAAAAAAAAAATAGAGTAACCTGTTATAAAAACATTTGTGATGTTCTCTGCATGAGAATGCTCTACCTTGTCCTCCATGCCAGCAGTTCAGCTCTGCTCCAGTTTACCTTAAATCTGAGATGAACATTTCTGTGGAAGATATTAATTCAGCCATGATTTAAACAGGTTAATCCCATTGAGCCACGAGGACTCATTTACAAAAGAGACCTGAATATAATTGTTCTATTTGTTTTTTTTATTTATTAATTAATTAATTTATGTTTTTATTTTTTTATGGCAACCGAGTACCTGGATAACAGAGTTGACTGTACAAAACTTTATTACCAGTAATAAAAATTTTGTATAGTACACTGTTGTCCAATAATCTTGTTTAAAAGTACTGTAATTTACTTCATTCATTTTTTTGTTAAGATAGAAAAAAAAGATAAAAACACTGTTACGTGGCTCACTGTGGATGTGCTCTTTTGTAGTGACACATTAAACATCCACACAATCGTCTATTTAGATTTTTTTTCTGCCTTTTGAGCTAAACAAAAGGATAAATCTTTTATTATTGTATATAGAGTAATTATTTAAATATAATGCAAGAAAACCACTGAGAAATCATCACTGATCATAATAAAATAGTGACACTGCAGATGTATTTATTACAATTAGCAAAATACAAATTGTCTAAATTTTGACACAAACATAATACATGATGATATAAATAATGTATATAGCTCAGGAAGAAATCTACTGAGCTGCTTTGAAATCAAACTCAGACACAGTGAGCAGAAGCCAGGCAAGTCTTCATTAGAAATTATTAAATATATGAACATAGTATTTATATTTCCAAAGTATTTATTCTATTTGTTTCCCTAATGCAGCACGGTGGCGCAACTGGTAGAGCTGCTGCCTCTCAGCGAGAAGGTTGCCGGTTCAAATCCCGGTCCGGGGGCAATTCTGGGTGGAGTTGCTTGTTCTCTGCGTGTATGCGTGGGTTTCCTCCGGGTACTCCGGTTTCCCCCCAGAGACCAAAAACATGCATGCTAGGCTAATTGGTAACTCCCCTAGGTGTGAGTGAGAGAGTGAATGATTGTTTGTCTCATTTGTCTCTATGTGTCCCTGTGATGGACTTGCGACCTGTCCAGGGTGTACCCTGCCCCTTGCACTGTGTTTGCTGGACATGGGCACCAGCGACCCCTGTGACCCAAAATGGAAGAAGCGGGTAAAAGTTAATGGATGGATGGATGGCTGGATGTTTCCCTAATGAAATTATCAAAGAACTCTCACAGTCCTAACAGGAATATTGGCCTCTGGTTCATCTCTGCTGTGAAAATGAAGTTAAGTAGACTCCAATTCACATTTCAGCCTCCACTGTCCCCTGAAAACAGCAACAAAGCTCAAGGAAAGGTACAACTCCGCTAAACTCCAGGAAGATTAAAAATCATGTTCCACCAAGATGCAAACCATCTTTCTATCTAACCCTCTTTCTAAAAAAAAAAAATCCATCTCTGCTTCAGTTCTCCACACCTTTAGAAAGGAGACATGCTGATGGAGCTTTTAGCAGGATGTGGAAGCAAATGGAAACAGAAGAAGAAGAAGAGTGGGCAGCAGGGTAACAAGTGTCCTGTCTGTCAGCTCGGACGGTGCTGCAGCAGAGCACAGCTGGGCTTGAAGGAGATGTAGGAGGGCTTGCTGGGTCTGAGAGCAGCTACAGGGAAGGAAACCTCTTCATCATGGCAGATTGCCTGTCTATGTGGTTTCCAACACTCATACATTGCCTTAGTACTCACACATATATGCCCTCAATTGGTCTTCAGTCCCTGCTCATCAAGAAGTGATGGAGTCTCCGGGTGTCTGAATGGATGGAGGAGCAGCCAACACTGACAGCCATTCATTTGTCCCGAGGAGTCCCAAAATCCTGGTAATAACTACACATTTCACAAGGGAAATGAAGCCTAACTCTGTCCTTATCTTCCTGGTTGCACTGCTCATTTCCCTCCCTTAATACCTCACATTGTTTACCTTTTTATTTGTTATTTTCCTGCACTGCAGGCTGGTGCTGTGTCCCTCCTGTTTACTGAGGAGCCTGACAACCTTCATTAGGTTTTATCTGAAGCAGTCATGACGTAGGAAGCTGCTCACACAAACATGCCCATGCTTACTTAAATACATATAGAGATATGTAAATGTATCTGGTCCTTTTCCATTAAAGTGTCCATGAGGCCTCTACAGCAACAATCTGATGCCCTGAGAAAAATACTTTGCTCCATATCAGGATTCAAACTTCACAGCAAGCAGCCAATAATCAGACATAAAACATTTAATAAAACATAATTTAGTTTTCTAATGCTTGTTTCATATTTTGTTCCAAAAATGAACTCATGATCAGAACATACAATATACATATGAGGAAAATACCTATATTTAGCAAAAGTGTTGTGGACTGAATATAGCTTCTAAAAAGGCTGGGTGAACATTTTCTATACATCATTGTCAAACACAGCTCCCTTGGTCACAGCAACATGATTAATTGTCTGTTTCACTGAAACAGTCTCCATCTACATCATGTGACAAAGTGCTCTGTCTAAACACTCGAGTTTAAAGAGAAAAACTTCAAATAAAGAATCTAATTTCTGCAGAACCAACAGCAAGGCATTTACATCAGTCACTTTCTAGACAATCAGCAATCAGGGATTAACGGCCTTGCTCAAGGGCACAGAGTGGTGCAAATTAGGGTGGAGGCAGGTGTGGATGCTTCACATTTCCTACCCACATTTTTGCCGTTGTTGTTCCCAGGGATTGAACCAGCGACCTTCCGATCACAGAGTCGCCACCACTACCCATAGATGTAATCACTCTGATGATGGAATAATAAAAATAAAAAAAATCATAAAAATTTAATAAAACTGCTATATGTACAGTAGCTCTACATTTTTTTTCTCCCCATTTTCAGGTTAGCTTTGTGCATGAACACTGCACTGGAGAGTAAATATACAGTGACAAACTGGGATTGATGACTTGACTATACACATGACCAGCAAATCAGTACATGTTAAGTGTTATTTAATAAAAATAATCCCCAGTCAGTACTGATCAAACCCAACAATACAAATACACAACTGCTGTATTTCATCACAATACGCATAACCTATGAAAATGTTATGCAATCATTGTTTTCAAAAACACAGACACAGCCAAGTTTCCCTGCTCCACCTTTTCATCAAGCTTTAAAAAATTGCTTTGGCTGTTTTTTTTACTTCAGTGTTTATCCACACATGCCTTATCTAAACCCGCTTCTTTCTTTTTGGATCATGGGATTCACTAGTGCACATGTCCAGCATTTACTGTGCAAGAGGTGGGAGACACCCTCGACAGGTCTTCAGTCTATCACAGGGACACAGAGACAAATGAGACAAACAACTATTCACTCCCTCGCTCACACCTAGGGACAATTTAGAGTTACCTATCAGCCTAGCATGTGTGTTTTTGGTCTGTGGGAGGAAACCGAAGTACCAGGAGAAAATCCATGCATGCACAGAGAGAACATGTAAACGCCACCTAGAAAGTCTAAAAAAAGTCTGGTCCTCTGGACATTCAAAAAACAACAACAAAAAACAAACAAAAAAAAAACAACAACAACGAAACGTTTCGTCTTTCATCTGAAATACTTTTTCAGTCTTAGGTGCTGTTTTCAGCGCAGTCATAAATAGCACCTTCTCGTAGTGGATCAACCAGTTTACTGCTGACAGCCAAAAACAGCTGCTCACATGATCAAGGAGGACCATCAGCCTAATGATGAATCATTAGCACACTGATGGTTGTTTGCTATTCACAGAGGGCTGGGTGATACTAGCAATAACAGCATTATAAAAGGGGACAGTTGAACATGGATACCTCCAACCCTGTTTAATGATGGACAGTTTATTTTCACAAATATGTCCTCATTTATTCCTCTCTCAAACCATTGTTCCTCTCTGTCCAGGATGTGAAAATCTTCATTCCTGAAAGACTGACTGCTGACCTGGAGATGAGTGTAGACCGCAGAGTCCTGGCCTGATGATGTTGCTCTTCTGTGCTGGGCCATCCTTTTGGCCAGTGGCTGTTTAGTTTCCCGATATAAGACTGATAACATCCCTGCTGACACTGAACAACATACACAATATTACTCTGTTTGTGCCAGGGGACTGGATCTTTGGGATGAAGCAGTCTTTGCCTTAAAGTATTTTGGGGTTTAAAAGCCACTGGGTCGTTTCAGAGAAACTGACGTTTATTTTCTAAACACAACGTCCCCGTGGCTTTTAAACCCCAAAATACATTATGGCAGACTGGTAGAACTCCTGCGCATTAACTCTCCTATCTCTTCAGATTGTGCTGGTACAAGGACTAAGACCTCCACCAGAAGCAGTTTATTAATAAATCTTTTAAACCTTCCTGCTGTCTGTGATCTTGTTCGAATCCCTAAATCCAGTTCTTGTCAGAATAATCTGGCCAAAATGGATTTGACACAGACACAGGAATGGCACTCTGGTGTGGTTGGGTCCATGGTTAAATTAGAAACTAAGATGCAAGAAATAATTACTTTAATACGCATTATGGCTCAACTAAACCCCTCACAGGTTCCTGCACAGGAAACAACCCATACCACTGAACAATATTATGTTTCACCCAGTCAGGACTCAGGAGTCTCAGTTGCCACCTCCTGAACTGTTTAAAGGTGAACCTACGCAATGCTGCTCCTTTTTAGTGCAATGTGAGATTCAATTTCAGCTTCAGCCATCTTCCTTCCCCTCTAAATGATCCAAGGTGGCTTATGTAATTTCATTACTCTATGGCAAAGCTAAATCATGGACGGCTGAATGGCAAAGAAACTCAAGGTACTGTCACTCACTCAGTGACTTTGCTAAAAAACTGTGTAGTTTTTGATCCTGTCCTGCCTGCAAGAGAGGCAGCCCGAAGATTATTTTCCATGAAACAAGGAGAGAGATGGGAGACTGAATATATAATGGACTTTCATACCATTGCAGCAGAGAGCCTGTGGAATAAGGAAGCACTAACCGATGCCTTATTTCAAGGTCTTAATGAAAACATTAAAGATGAGTTGGCCACTAAGGAATACCCTGAACCCCTCAAGTCGTTGGAGCATCTGGCAACCCGGGTCGATCTACATCTTTTGGAGAGACTTTGTCAGAGAGAAAACAGAGCTGAGAGAGCAGTGCAACCTTGGGGTGAGTCAAGGATCAACAACACCCCACCTTTAAACCTCCATCTATTCCCATGTATTCACAGCAACTTTCTGAGGAATCCAAGCAGCTGAGTAGAAGTCGTCTCACCCCTCAGGAGAGGGAGCGTAGGAGAAAACTTCATCTCTGTTTTTATTGTGGGATGGAGGATTGCGCTCTGGCCATGTGTGTGTGTATTAAAAAGACCAGACTCTGTAAGAAAGAGTAACCTATATGAGCCATATCAAGCATCCCATGACTTCCTCATTGTTTACTTTACCAGCTGAGATCCAAGTGTGAGGTGAGAAGTATTTTCCTGTATCTGCATTTATCGACTCTGGAGCTGACATTGATTTTATAGATCAGTTTGCAAAATCTGTAGGCATTGAACTGGTTCAAACCACCAAACCCCATAAGATCCTGGCTTTAGACGACACCCATCTTGAAACTATCACGTTAAAGCTCAGCGGTAACCACCAAGAAACAATAAAGTTCTTTGTTGTTAACTCCCCGACAATTACCTGTCATTCTTGGTGCCACATGGCTTGGCAAACACAACGTCACATGGAGGGAGAAGAAAATTGTGGGCTGGTCTGAGGAAGGTTTGTCAACCTGTCTGTTTAATGCTGTGTCACCCACATTAACTCCAGACAAAACTGAGGAAACTTATCCTGACCTTCTAAAGTCCCAGCTGATTATCATGACCTCAAGGAGGTATTTAATAAAATAAAAGCTACCTCTTTGCCTGCCTGCTCCATAGATCTGTTACCTGGGACCACTCCTACAAGATGTGGTTTATATTCATTATAGGAGCCTCAGAATAAAGCCATACAAAAATATATTAATGAATCTCTTCAAGCTGGCATAATCCAACCTTCTGCATCACCTGCTGAGGCAGGTTTTTTCTTTGTGGGTAAGAAGGATGGGTCCCTTCATCCTTGTATTGATTACCGGGGACTTAAGATTACCATAAAAAATAAATACCCCTTACCACTTACGTATGACATCAGCTTTTGATCTTATTCAAGACGCCACCATATTCACAAAACTTGACTTGAGAAATGCTTATCACCTGGTTCGTATTAAGGAATAGAAAACTGCTTTCAACACCCCCACAGGACATTGTGAATATTTAGTCATGCCTTTTGGACTCACCAATACCCCTGCAGTTTTTCAACCACTAGTTAATGATGTTCTCAGAGACATAGTCAACCAGTATGTGTTTATTTATTTGGATGACATTCTCTTTTTTTTTTTTAAAGGACATTAATTCTCACAAGAAACATGTCAGATCTGTTCTACTAAGACTTTTTCAAAACAATCTGTAAAAGCTAAAAAATGTGTTTCATCGGTCATCCACTTCATTCCTGGGCTTTGTCATTTCACCCAATAAAATTACAATGGACATTAAAGTTTCTACCTTGCTGGATTGGCCTACACCAAAAGACAGAAAACAGTTGCAGAGATTCTTGAGTTTTGCCAACTTCTACAGAAAATGAATTAAAAGTTAATCTTATCTCAGCTCCCCTTCATGCTCTTACCTCTTCCAAGATCAAGTTTTGCTGGAATGATCAAGCTGAACATGCATTCACCACATTTAAACAATTATTTTCTTCTGCTCCCATTTTGATCCCTGATCGACAGTTCATTGTGGAGGTTGATGCTTCTAGCACAGGAGTTAATGCTGTCCTCAGCCAACATCACGCTGAAGGGAAAACTCACCCGTGTTTTTTTTTTTTTTTTCTTCTAAAAGTTTATCTCCAGCAGAACAAAACTATAATGTGGGTGAATGAGAACTTCTGGCAGTCGAACTGGCACTGGAGGAGTGGAGGCACTGGCTGGAGGGTGCCAGAGAACCTTTTCAGGTTTGGACAGATCACAAGAACTTGGAATCTATACTGTAAACTGCTAAAAGACTTAACCCCAAGCAGGCCAGGTGGGCCTTGTTCTTTTTCGGTTCGACTTCATTTTCTTACAGACCTGGATCCAGGAACGTCAAACCCGATGCCCTCTCATGGATCATGGAGGATAATGACAGTGTCACGCCCAGCAGAGATGGAATTTATTCTCCCCAGTAATGTTTGACTCTCTGTCACTCAGCTTGAGGAAGAGATTAAGCAGGCTAACCAGACCCAACAAGATGTTTGTACACACACACACACACACACACGTCAATAAGGTACTCGAACTTTGCCATAAATCTCATTTGTTTTGCCACCCCGGTATAACCAAGACCCTGGCCCTTGTAGAGCCCAGTCTTGGTGGAAGGAGCTAGTTAAAAGATGTCAAGGATTTTGTCTCCACCTCTCTCACCAGTGCTGCCAGGCTAAGACATCTAGACGCCCACCTGCAGCCTCTGTTGTGTCCTCTTCTTATGCCTTCACATCCTTGGTCCCATATCGCCATGAATTTTATCACAGGTCTCCTGTCATCCGCTGGTAATGCGGTCATCCTCACCATTGTGGACCGTTTTTCTAAGATGGTCTACCTAGTACCTCTAAAAAAAAACTCCCTTCAGCCAAGGAGTTGGGTGAGGTCATGGTAAAAGAAGTTTTCCATCTTATGGACTTCTTAAAGACATTGCCTCTGACCGTGGTCCCTAGTTTATTTCAAGATTTTGGAAGGAGTTTTCTACACTCCTAGGAACCACTGTAAGTCTCTCCTCTGGTTTCCACCCCCAGACTGATGGTCAAAGAGGGGGCCAACCAGGAGGTGGAGACAAAGCTACGCCTGCTGTGCGAGGGGGACCCGACCAAGTGGATAGCTAATCTACCATGGGTAGAACACGCCATTAACTCTTTACCATCTGCTGATTTCAGGTTTGTCCCCCTTCTACATGGTTTATGGCTTCCAACCACCTGTTTTCTATTCAGGGGAGGGAGGCTCAAGTCCCGTCTGCCCATAGAGATGCCCTCAGGTGTCAGTGGACCTGGAAAAGAGCCAGAAGAGCTCTCATAAAGACATCAGCCATCTACATCAGGGGTGCCAACTGACGTTGCTCTCAGAACCCACCCTACCAGGTGGACCAGAGGGTCTGGCTATCTACTAAAGACCTTCCTCTCAGGGTAAGTTTCGTATACTGGCACACAGCTTCGTGGGCCCTTTTCCCATTGCCAAGGTCCTCAACCCAGAGGCTGTACGTCTCAAACTACCTCGCTCACTAAAGGTCCACCCGACCTTCCACTTCTCCAGGGTCAAGCCCTTGGTATCATCACATTTTGGATTTCCCTCCTTGCAGCTCAGCTTAGTCTCAAAGCAGGCTCATCTTCACTACCGGTGACGTCACCAGAACCAACTCCTTCAAAGAAGCGCTCCCTCATCTGTCTGTGAAGATTGGTGACTATCATCAAAACAATCTGAACAGACCTCCTTCTCATGACTCTCCTATCTCCAGATTGTGCCGGACCAAGGACTGAGACCTCAACCTGAAGCAGTTTATTAAATCTCTCCTGCTGTCTGTGATATCGTTTGAATCCCTAAATCCAGTTCTTGTAAATGTAAACAGTAGTGTAAATGGAATGACCACATGAGCATGTGTTGAGTGTATAACCCCCATTTTGATGAAGCAGAGTTCAGTGTTCTGAACCTTATTGAAAGGTTATAGCATCATCACTGTCTTGAGTTAAACTTTCTGACCTGCCAGAGAGAAAAAAATCACAATGAGCAAAGAAAAGCATGATCATTAGAACAAATATTTAGAAGGAGAACATTTTTGCTGAGTTGTTTTTGTGTCTCGGTCGCTTGTCTATGGGGTACTGTTTGTAAAGTTACAGTCAAAATAACATATTTTGGTTTATTTTGCCTTTAATAAGATTTTTTTTTCAAAGTCATATTTTCACCATGTTATTCATTCATGTCATAGTTCCCAACTGAATATTTAGCATACAAGTTAAATATTTAAGTCTGACTTAAATATTTAGTTAGCAAATTAAATGTTTAGTTTAGGAATTAAATGTTTCATTTGGAAATTAAATTTAGCTTGGAAAATTAAATATTTTATTTACTAACTAAATATTTAACTTGTAAATTTGGGAATTAAATATTTAATTTGGAAATGTGTAACGCATAAGGCCAGGCAGTTGACTGCAGCTACAAAAGCAGCATCAGAAGAGTGTCCTTTAAATGAGCCTGAGGTGTGAATGAAAACAGGAGGCCGTGATTTCAATTTTGGTGTGTATAAATATATATACAGTATACTGTATATTAAAGTGATTGTGCACAGAGATAAGACAAAAACAACAACAAGAGTCACAATAGTTGAGTCACCAAATACAGTACTCATTTCAAAGTCCATTATCAAGTCCATAGTTCTAGCTCACCATCTGTAAATCCATGTTGAGATTCTGGTCCCCCACCCCAAAAAAAAATAAAATATAAAAATAAATAAATAAAAAACAACCTAAAGGTCAGAAATACACATTAAGAATTTAATTCCAATTAAAATAACCAACTGTCATATAGCATGTACAGATATATAAAGGAAATAAACACACACACACACACACACACACACACA
>JARVLU010000179.1:3266842-3278466 GCA_031762415.1 Simpsonichthys santanae | reverse complement strand
ATAAAGCTTATTTGAACATTTGTAAAGGTAATGTTCAGCTCAGACACACCTGCTTTCATGATCAGTGATGAAATGGTTTGCTGGAGTTAAAGACGTTGTCACCATTTGCCATCAGCAACACATAATAACCACAAACTGTAAAGATTTATAGAAGAGTGTTCGCAGGAGCCAATAATTTAAAAAGCTAATGGGTAAACTGGACCCACAGCCCAAACAAGTCCAGTGTTCAGTTCAGAGCGGTTCATGCAAACACTTTTATAAATCTTTACAACTTGGTCTGTTTGATTAGAACTCAGCAGAAACCTTCAACGTGTCAGCCAGGCTGCACTGGAGCACCATGCACAGCAGGTAAGATGTTAACTGTTCCACTGAATGTTCCTTCAGAACGTTTCAGTTAAATTGATGTGAGGGTTGAGTAGTTGATGTGTAGTTGATGTGTATTTGTTGACGTGTGTGAGCCTCGCCTTGTGTTCACAGTTATACTGGTCGATGGCATACTGGTATTTGGCTGCATTGAGTCCGACAGCACCAGCCAGTCTCTCTCCAAGGAAATCACAAACTGTAGATGAAAACACCCGAAGGCCAATAAACCTTCTTCAACGGTAAGAATCAACGTTGTTGGATGTTGTTACACTACGCACCCATCAGTGAAATCCTTCCAACTGCAGTGAGCACCTTGTTGAAGGTCAGCCTGGTCTGAAGAGGGAAACAGTGACGTCATGATATGAACCAAACATGCCTGACCCTGCAGTTCTGCAGGTCCCCACCTCCTCTGGGGGCCCCTCATCTTCCTCATCTTCACTATCGTCCATTTCCAGAGTGTCCCCATTAGAGAAGTGGATGATCTTCTTCTGGAAGGGAGGACCTCCCAACACTGTCTCGTGGTCTTGATGTGACTAACAAAGTTTAAACACAAGTTAAGGTAAAGCTAAGAGCCGAGCTGAATTCTTACAACACTTACTTCCGGGTGTGAGCTGCTCATGTTAGTTTCTGCTGCAGTTCTGCACACTGGCATGTCCAGAGAAGATGGGCTCAAAGCGTCCAGCAACTTGTGTACACGTTGCACGACGTGCACTGCCTGTGCGCGCGAGACTGTCCAGGTGTGATGCTGCGTTCAAGGCTAGTTGAAAAGCTGGGATATCTGGGACTTACCGGATGTCCTGGGTTGTTGAAGCTCATGACGTCATTGTAAACGCTACTGAGGTGCTGTACTCTGTACGGCTGAAAGAAAGGATCAGGTGGAGGTTATTCTCCTGGATTAACGACCACAGCAGCATAAAGTTTCAGCAGAAACTATGTGTCTATAATTAAAATATGCTATAATAAATATGTGAGATTGGTTGTTATATTTATTATGACTGTTTATTAGAATTGTTATATTTGTTGTAACTGTTGTGTTATTTTTATTATAGCTGTTGTTATATTTATTATAACTGTTATATTGATTATAACTGTTATATTTATTAAAACTATTGTTACATTAATAAGAACCGTTATAACTGTTGTTATATTTATTACAACTGTTATATTTATTACAACTATTATATTTATTACAACTGTTATTTTTATTACAACTGTTATTTTTATTACAACTATTATATTTATTACAACTATATTTATTTATTACCACTGTTATTTTTATTACAATTATTATATTTATTACAACTATTATATTTATTTATTACAACTGTTATTTTTATTACAACTATTATATTTATTACAGCTGTTATATTATATTTATTAAAACCGTTGTTAGAGCGGGAAAACTTTGGACTGCTGCCAACTGGAATGCACATGTGCCACTTCACACTTGGGAGTGTCACACCTCTGTGGGTTTCCCCTGAAAATCTCCACTCTTGAGACCTGGATTCAGAAACCTTCAGTTTCAGAGAAAGAGGTTGTTGTCTGTAAATGAACAGATGAACATTTCACGTTGTGTAAACGGGCCTCAGACTGGCTGCCTTGTCTGTCAATCAAGAGACTAATTTCATAGATAATGATAGGCTGAAGTCTAGTTTTTAATACCATGCCATCTATCCAGACTACCTTTGAGATCTACCAGTAGATTGAGATGCACGTTTTGAGGATGATGCTTTCTGTGTATGGAATTTAAAACTGTTTTGACTTGTTCAATAACACGACGAGACAAACGAGATGTTTGTGGATGATTTAATACCATATTTTAGTTACATTTTACATGAAGGACACCATCAGAGGAGGAAGGAGGGAAAAGTTGCACGTCAGTCAAAAGCAGAAAATCTGCATAACTTTGAATAAAGTGCAAAGATATATGCTGAAAAGACCTCATTTAGCTGCTGTCCCATCCATCAGCTGTTTCCTTGGAGGTAATATACACACAGATTAAATTAGTGTGCAGACAGAATGATAGCGTTTAAACATGTTCTGTGTAATCCAAAGCTGAAATTGACAGGACTTTAGGGAACCTCGACAACCTTCGGTCACGAGACTCAAAACGTTTTCAGACACGAACACTCTGATCGTGTGTCTTACAGTACATACAGGGTTCAGCTGCTGAAAAGATCCAGTTAGCAACATTTTATCAGTCACTCCATTCAATTTACCAAGCCCCACCTATCACAATCAACGCCGCCAAGCTACGGAAGCCTACTGCTGCCACAACAGTAAAAAAAAAAAAAAAAAAAAAAAAGAATTGTGCTAAAATGTAAAAGGTTTATGTGAACAATGTGTTTTTGGGATAACTGTTTTGCTATAACTAAATATTTTATGGCATTACAACATATATATTTTTTTTTAATCACAAGAACAATAGAACTTATTACCAATGCAATATTATTTCAACATTTAAAAACATAACTGTATATATTGTCTTCTAAAGTGAAAAGACTACTTTGAACATAAAAATATGTTATATTATGACAAATATAGTGTAAGGAACTAAACAGTTATAAGATAGCATATTAGCATGACTAAAAAAACAACAGGCAGATGCTTTTTTATTTCTGAGTTTCGAGGTTTAAGTCAAAATGAGTTAAGTAAAAATGGTAGAATTGTTATTTTGATATTTAAAAAGGAAACAAACCCATCACTGGCACAAACATCGCAGATAACCTAATATTTTGACGTTTTAATTTCAAAACATGTTTTAATGAAAATGTATTCTTTAGACCAAATCTGGGAACTCGTTACTGGAAGTGTACGTGTCTTGTAAATAAGCTCAAAAAGGCTAGTGGCTAACGTTGCAGTACGAGTTTTGATACTCAAGATAATGAACTTTTGTGATTTTCAAACAAAAACAGGCTGCACTTGGGACTGGTTCAATAAATGTTTCATCATAAATCTCAAACCTCAACAACAAACAATTGGGTTCAGGAACATGTTTATTCTCTATTTCCACTTTAATCTGTCATTTAAACTTTAATCTCAAAACCTGGGGAAAATTGAGTTTCCTTATATTTTTTTCTTCTGACCAACCAATGTTGTACTTTTCACAGCAAAGTATAATAAAAAAAATAATAATTGTGGCAGCAATATGCTTCTGTAACAACAAAGGATTTGATGAAACAGCACTTTAAACTGTCCTAAGTGCATTAAGTTGCCTGCTGTCATATCATGACAGCAATAAATTAATTTTTCCAACTACACAATCTTTGTGTTAGAGTAATTCAGAAATATCCCACAACATGATGAGTAAAAGTAGAAAACAGTACAGGCATATAAAGTACAAAAAGAACAAAGTATTGACTGTAAACGGCTAAAACAAACTGAGCTCACTGGTGATGAAAACAGACCAGTGGAAGTCTGTCCATTGTAGATTTGTATTTCAAATCATTTCATGGCGTTTGAAAAGTAAAAATCTTGATCCAAATGTAACCAAATCTTATGTTCTATTGAAAGGGAACATACAGGCTGATTGTATTAATGCAGTTTCCTTCATCTGCTCATTCTGGATAATTCCTATTAAATCTGATTTAGTAGTGTAAATATAAAATACTGCCTTATAGATCCAAATGATGAGTTACCTCTTGCTTGTCCTATGGACCAGTTTTACTCGTGAGTCAAGTTTAATCAAGTGTAAGGTTAAATACAGACTCTGCTCTGAAGCCAAAGGCACCTGATACCTGCTCTGTCAGCAGAAATATAATTTATTGAAAGAAATCTTGATGCAACAACGTTTGCCTGAAACTTGCTCAGGTCACAAAACCTGTTAGACAGAAATTCTGTAAACGTACTGTAGATTTTAAATCATTAACAGTAATGTTGCACAATGTCCAGCAAAACAGGAAGGATTTGGAGGTTGCCTAATGTTCTACCAGAGGCAGATTTCATGTGAGACAGACTTTTAGTTTCAGGGTAATGGATTATATCCAAATACAACGTCCATCAGCATGAACGTAGAAAAAATACACATGATGAACTGAAACTGAAAAAACAACAGTCACTAAAAGTGATGAGGCTGAGAAGGTGACGAGGGGAAGGTTTAGG
This sequence comes from Simpsonichthys santanae, assembly GCA_031762415.1. Taxonomy (NCBI): domain Eukaryota; kingdom Metazoa; phylum Chordata; class Actinopteri; order Cyprinodontiformes; family Rivulidae; genus Simpsonichthys; species Simpsonichthys santanae. The sequence goes on along the minus strand of JARVLU010000179.1, from coordinate 3,274,002 downwards.
AGACGACACAGCCGGTGTCCTTCTGAGGCTTCAGATCTGGTTCCTTCACCGGCTTCACCTCCTCGTCCTTGGGCTTGGCCTGGAGGTTCAGGAAAACAAAGAACCCATCACTTACAGACACATCGGTCAACTTAAGGACTGCACACAAAGCTCCAGATCCAGCAGCAGGTTCCCAGACTTTTCCATGCCATGGCCCCCACACAGCATTAGCTTCTGGCTGAGCCTCATGTTCGTGCTGCTGTTCAGTGTACTGTTTTTGTGCTACATATTTTTAGTTAATGTTTTTCTTAGTTCATATCTTAGATGTTATTACTGTTTTTCATTTGCATGTTGTACTTTTGTTGGATGTAACTGGGACCCTGTGTACATATTTGGTTCCACCTTATGTACCACATGTGGTGCATATGACAAATAAAGAACCTCTGACTATAAAAGGGATAAGTGTAGATTCAGCTGAGAGTCTCAAGCAGTTTTCTCTCGTCTGCTTGTCATCTCTGCTGTCAGAGGCCGTTTGCTCGGCACCAAGCACGTTTTACAAGCAGTGGACAGTGTGTTAACACCATCGCACTCAATTCTCATGAAGTTCAGATTATTTGAGACTTTCCTGCCAGTTCTGTGATCTTAATAGATACATTGTTACTTCTGACTTTGCACTGCAAATCGATTTTCACCACATCAGTTTCTCCACTAGAGTTGCTCCTCCCTCCACTGCTGCTCTTTGAAATTCGGAGGAAAGTAGAGGCCAGAAGCACTGCTGGCTTCTGGGTTGTGTAGTTCTTTTGACGCGTTACAGTGCAGGCTTATTGTAAGAAAACTACAAAATGCCTGTCTTTTTTTTGGTCCTATTTGTTGATTTTTGCTCCCGTGTGCTCCGGTTAACTTTATCCCCTATGTCCCAATCATGTGAGTAATATTGAAGCTGACTCCCATCCCACGGGAATCACAACCTGTGGGATCCCTGAAAAAATGTCATCTTTTACGGTGGGATGCAAATGTTCCTTCAAAGAATGTTAGGACTTTAATTTAAATGTTCTTATTATAGAAACATTTTGCAAAGTGTTGGTTCTGCTGACATAAACAATGAATAAATAATGAAGGTTGAATAGATGAGCACCCCCTAGTGGCTGGCTGCAGTACAACATTTAAACCCCAACTCTCCACAAAAACAAGACATTTTTCTGAATTAAAAAAAAGTTTTGTTTCAATTAAGGCTTAAAGGAAAGTGTCCCATTTCACTGTTTGACAAATGCCCCTTTTCCATTAGTACCAGTGCAACACGACTTGACTCAGCACTGTTCCAAGGCTTTCCCTGTAACCATACGTGGAACCAGTCCCTTTTTTCAGAACCCTTGGTTCTGTGGTTCTAACCAGGCCAAATAGACACCAAAACATGGCGTCAGAAAACTGTCGGTCACTGACTGGTCAGGAGGCGGACTCACTGGATCTTTCAGAAACTTTTCAAAACACTAATCCACCATTTGCAATTTCTTGGAACCCGGAGCAGCGGCTGGATCTATTTTCAAGATTTTAAAAACAATAACAACAACACTGTGGTCTAATGCTGAAGTGCAGGTGTTTTTTGTGTTTGGAGGCCGACGACAAAATTCAGAGCGAGCTAGATGGAGCCAGGCCGGGCAGGGCATCATCTCCCCAGCTCCGAGCTCCACTGGTCACCGCAGAAGATCATACAAGGCCGAACCCTGATTTCGGCAGACGGGTGGACCGGGACGGGTCTGGGACGGACAGTGGAAATGATTTTAAAAAACACTTCATCAAACCTGAACAGTACCTTGTCGTTTTTGGCTCCCTTGGTCAGATTGAACGTGGCGTAAACTTCAGCGGTGCACTGCTCACTGAGAGGCGGCAGCTCGAAAGGGACCGGCTCAGCCAGGCCATAGCTGGCCTTCAGCTCCAGCTGGGGGGCCTCAGCTGGGACCTTATGGAAGTAGCTGAGGAAGAAGTCCAGATTAGCTTCAAAAAGGAGTAGTTCAGGAGGATCCTGCGTGCTTTGTTCTTATACAGACTCACTTCTGAGAACCTGAGTTAGCTGCTCCTGATGTTTACATGTCTTCATCAGTTACTGTTTGATGTCAAATAATGTGTCGACTAAATGACTCTTTTACTATTTCAGCTTCCAGTTTTGATGCTAAGAAACATGTTGAGCTTTTAGTCTATAAACAAAACAGAGTTCTCAAGAATTTATGGCTCTTACACATCTACATCTACATAACATAAATGTTTGCCCTAAAATATGCTACTTCAGAACACGTGTGTGTGTGCGTGCGATAACTCACATGAAGCCGTTCTCTCTCTGGCACTTCTCCAGCGAGTTCTTGATGAGGCCGCCCAGTTTGAGGAAGAACAGCTGCTCGGACGGTTTGGCCGTGGTTCCTGGGCCTCGGGTCTGACGGTACTCTTTACACAGCGCCTCAGCCCGGGAGTAACCTGAACAGTGACGTGTTTGTGTTAATGCTGAAGACATGCTGGGAGCACAGGAGGAGGCGAGATAAAGACTCAGCAAGTCCTCAGACCTCCTCCAGCTGATGCTACAACCATTTAAATGGATTTGTTTCTCATAAATCTACTCCATAAAACAAGTTAAATAGTTCAACTTTTTCATTTCTAATAAGTATCAGAGGTGAAGGGCCTCTGTTAGAACCTCAAGTCGTTCTGGTTCTGACACAACGAGCTGTGGACATCTGGACTGGAGGACTGTCTGTCATTCTCTTTGACAAATCTTCTGAAGCTCGGTCAGGATTGATGTGGACCATCATCAGATGCTCAGGTTCAGGTCTCTCCACAGTAAGGTTCAAGTGGAGTCAAGGTTCTGGCTGGTCCAGTCTAGAACAGTCCTGTGTGTGCTGTGGGTCATCATCATGGTGGAAGGTGGGCCTTCGGTCCAGTCTCAGGTCATGAGCCATATTCAGAGTTTGATTCAGGTATTTTTATTTGGCTTTCCCTTCATCCTGACCAGTGTCCCAGTCCCTGTTGTAGAAAAAACACCACAGCATGATGCTGCCACCACCATGCTTCAACATGGTTTACTGTCAAGATGGCAAATCTAGAAAACGCCACAGAACAGAGAAGGGAAAAGAACAAACACTAGACATTCCTGGAGACTTTGAGAACTGCAGCAGCTCCATCATCCATCCATCCATCCATCCATCCATCCATCCATCCATCCTCTTTACCCGATTCTTCCTTTTCGGGTTGCAGGGGTCACTGGTGCCCATATCCAGCAGTCACTGTATGAGTGGAGGGGACACTTGTACATGTGTCCAGTCCATCACAGGGACACATAGAGACAATTGAGACAAACAAGCATTCACTCTCTCTCTCTCACCTATAGGGACCATTTAGTTACCATCAGTCTAACATGAATAGTTTTTGGTCTGTGGGAGGAAACTGGAGTACCAGAAGAAAACCCACGCAGCACAGTGAGAACATGCAGACTCCACACAGAAAGGCTCCTGGACTGGGATTTGAACCAGGGTAACCTGCTCCAAATTTGAATCGCAAAAATGGAAAACTTCTCCAACGTCAGAATAGAATGATTTTTTTTTTTTTTTTTGGTCTCATAGTCCAAGTCCTTCTGTTTTGCTCTGAAAAGCTTTCATCTACAAACTCTTCTAAAGCTCAGGTCAGTGGGAGTCTGCAGTTCTGTTGTCACAATCAGAACCACACAGGATCTCTGAAGCTCAGAGGGACCACCAGGTTCTTGGTCTCCTCTCTCACTAAGGACCTTCTCCCTCGATGGCTCATTGAAGCAAGACGCAGTTGTGCAAAACTTCTTTGGATCCCACTGAGCTCAGTGCAGCAGAATGTTTTTGGATTCTTCTTCAGGTCTGTATTTTGCAACAATCGCTGAGTTCTGTGAGTAGCTCATTTGACCTCACTGTTTGTTTTGGATCTTTTTGTCAACTAGGAGGCCTTCTATGGAGAGGTGTCTCTAAAGCAGGTCCAGTCAGTTTAATTGACCACATGTGGACTCCAGTCAGGCTGGAGAAACATCTCAGCAGAGATCAAGAGAAATGGGACAGCTGAACGAAACTTCAAGTGTTGTAAAACAACACTATGAAAACTGTAAAGTTCAGTTTTTATGTTTAATAAACTGACTAAATTAAATTTTTACTTTGTCATTGTGGTGCACCTTTTCTCTGTGTGTGTGTGTGTGTGTGGGTGGGGTGGGGGGGGGGGGGGCAAAAGAAGTTCAACAAGTGTAACATTAGGTACAACAAAATAAAAGTGAAAGAAGTGAAGAGGATCTGAAGATTTTCTGAAGTCATGATGCTTCATGGTGGAGTGTGTTCAAAAACAGCAGCAAACATCTGGTTCACTTCAGTCCAGAGTGATGAAACATGAGACGGTAAACAGAGATTTAACTATTAAAAACACAACAACTTAATGTCCCATGTGTGGATGTACGCACATTTTTCTGCCTCCTGCAGGGATCTTATAGCCTCACCACACTTATCAGAGGCCAGCAGCATCTGGCCGTGGTAACAGTACGCCTGAAAGTAGAACGAGTGGAGAGCTCAGTGTAGCTGAAGCACAGCTGTGTTCTTAGAGCTGTGAACATGCAGGAACATACATAAGCCATGTAGAAATGCTGCTTCAGCTGGAGATACTTCTTCCACTTGCTGCTGCACTCCGGTTCCAACGTGTTGAGTGTGTGGTCTGCAGACACACACACAAAAAAAACATCCACTAACATCCAGGAGGCACTTATCTAATTATCATCACCGTGTAAGGAACTAATTAGAATGGTTAAAGTTAGTTGCTACTTCTAGAAATCATTATAATTCATCTAGTTGTGGAAAAATAAAGTGAACTAACATAAGGAGCTAGGCCTGTCACAATAACAAATTTTACTGGGCAATTAATTGTCTCAGACATTATTGCGAATATTGTTTGAAATATGACAATATTTTGTAATTATTGTCAAATTTAAGAAATTTTGTTTCGAGTGTAGTACCTTTTTTGACAACTGGATGGCAGTATAAGACTAAACTGAAGGGTGGATAGTGAGGAAGCAAACAGCGCGTCTCTAGAAAAATGGGAGGGAGGCCCATGACGTGACATGGGTTGTCTCTCCTTTTTTGCAGTTTTCAAAATGGTGGACGCTCTGTGTGGTTTGGGCTCTTTAGCATTTTTCACACAAAGCTTTTAATAAAAAAATCAGTAAACAAATTCTCAGCTTCTTTTTGCAGAGAAAAACATTTTACACAAAGGCACGGGTTTCAAACGTGAACTTTGGGACTTCAACAAGACAGGTTTTTCCTGAGGTTGGCCTGTTAGCTTAGCTTGTGTGTGGGAGTGGTGGATCAGATGATCGCCAGTTCAAGCCCTGGTACCAACAACATCAAGAATGTGGGTGGGATAAGTGAAGCAGTCACACCTGTCTCCACTCTCATCTGCCCCACTCTTGGCCCTTGAGCAAGGTCCTTAACCCACACCATCTGCTCTGCTGGGAACCCTAGATAGCAGCACTCTGATCCACACAGAGGGCTGTGGTAGCTCAGTGGTCTGTGGTCATGTCAGGAAGGTCATCCGGTGTAAAAACAGTTACCAAGTCTTTGTGCGACTAGTTCACTGTGGTGACGATGAAGTGAGAAGCCGAAAGAAGAAGAAAGAAGAAGGCCTGTTATCTTAGCTTGTAGTTTTTTTTTCTCGGCTTAGTGGCTTTTAATGATCTAAAAACGTGATTTTGAACTGTTAAAATAGATGTTAAAGAGAAAATAGAAAGGGAGGGGTCAGTGAAGAGCACCGGAGTTGAGCCTTTTGCCATCCAGTGTCTTCAGTAGAAAGAGAGACACGAAAATCGATAAAGCCACTAAATGAAAATGAGGTTGATAATTTTCATTTATCATGTGATTAATTGATTTGTTTATCGTGACAGGCCTATAAGAAGCACTTTCTTGAAAAGGAGTCCTCATGACACAATGAGACTACCTGTAAAAATAAAGGTGAAATAAACAAAAACTAATGACAAATATAACTTCTCCTCAATAGTCTCTAGCTAGTAGTTCTCAAACTGTAGGACATGCTGTCATGGGTGGGCGAGACATTGATTAAGATTTTCTTTGCTCCAGGCCGGAACATGTAGCAGGTGGACCTATTTTTGGGACGCACAACAAACATATACGTTTCCTCTAGGTCTTGGGGGACGGAGTTTCTGTGAGACAAGCGGAGCGCTACATTTGTAGCATTTTAGCTAGCACGTCTTTATTGTGCACTGTTAGCTTAGCACTATGTCAGTGTGCTGGGACGACTTCTGTTGTGACTTGGCGCTATATAAATAAACTGAACTGAAATTTACGGTAATTGAATTATAAGTTTGGAAAATAGAGATGTTACCGCTAAAACTGAGCACTGTCATTGAGGATCGCTCGCTGTTTTAAAAAACATACGTCTGTCACAATGTGTTGAAGCTTCACGTCAACCTAGCTAAGGGAAGTTCTCCTCAGCGCCTCAGTGCTTGTTTTGTTTGTAATGTAGCTGCAGGACAGCTGTTGGGTCAAAAAGCGATCAGCTGTCATGGGAGTGTGCACATCCTGTTTGAGTGTCTTGCTTCCTCACGCTCAGTGTGACTCATAGCTAGCACGTTTGTATTGTGCTGGCAGTTGTCGACGGGGTGGGGTGGTGGGGGGTGAACACTTGGGAGTGTTGTGGGTGAAGGACATTCGGTAGGCAGGGCAATTGATTCTGTTGACAGGGCGAGGCACTCTCCTTGGATAACAGTAGGGGAAACAGGACACTGCACACTATAGTCAGAGTCAGAGATTGTCATTTGCACCACATGTGGTACATGTGATGAAACAAGATTAAGTACACAGGGTCACAGTTACATCCAACAATAAAATGTAAAAGAAAAACAGTAATAACATCTAAGATATGAACTTAGAAAAACATCAACTAAAAATACACTAGGAACTAACATCATAGAAAACATTACTCCAAACAGCAGCATGAACATGAGTCTGCAGTGTTTCCCCTACCATTAAATAGGCGGGGCGCCCCGCCCCGTCAACAGAACCGAGCGCCCCACCTATCCAACGCTCCAACCACCTGTCTGTCAACACCGACGTAACGCTAAACTAGCAGCTAGCTCTGCAGGTGCACTAGCTGAAAACCTAAAAGCAGCCTCTTTCCTCATGCTG
>JARVLU010000179.1:3192806-3204543 GCA_031762415.1 Simpsonichthys santanae | reverse complement strand
TGTTTTTTGAATGTCCAGAGGACCAGACTTAGCCTTTTTAGATTTTTCTACCTGGATTATTGAGCATGCATCAGGGTGTCCCTGGCTATGATTTGTAAAACCACATCAAAGCCTGTGACCAGCCAGGACCACACTAAGCACATGGCCTGGCTCGGATTCGGGTCAGGCTCCGTGTTCAGGTTATAAATGACAGCACTATGTGGTTATGTTTATGTTGTATATTTAATAAAATGTGAGCTTAACCATGAGCAACAAAAATTTCCTACCTCACTCAGGCTGTGAAAGCTGAGAGCAGTACAGAAGTCCTTAAAGTGACAGTACAGATTTTATTTTTTAACATAATAGATAAAGAAAACTTTGAAAAACATAACCAAAATGAGGGTTCATCAGTGTTAATCAGGATTTGGTGACATTTCAAATATTATATTTAAAATAAAAACATATTTTCTGAAGTTGTTACACAGACAAATGGATATTTTTACAACCTTTAAACTCTGAGCAGACAAATTATGCGACCCCTCTGTGCTCTCTAGCGCCCCCCACCACGGGGGTCGGGCCCCCCAGGTTGGGAAACACTGGTCCAGACCATAACTTCTGATTCACTCGAGACAATTTAACAAAACTTTATTCAGATTTGTAGCACCACTAGATGGCAGGTTGTGTAATCTTACACTCCAGCTTTAAGGTCAAATCAAGGTCAAATGTTCAACAATGTTCATTCAGGTCATCTGGACAGTTTTATTTTATTTCTGAGACATTTTGTCCTTTATCCAAAGGACTTCATCAGTCAAACAGACTGAGTCTCACAAGCAGCACACTCCCATAGTGGGAAAAAACAGTTTGCTGGTGATTAGTTTTAACCAGTTTTGCTGCTTGTTGGACTCAGTTTTTGTGGCTCCTCAGATTGATGAAGTCCTTTGGATGGAAGGTGAAATGGTTCAACAAAAAAAGAAGCCAGCCAGATGACCTGACTGAACATTGTTGAATTTATACCTGAATTACTGAGCATGAACTTTGAAGGTCAAATGTTTGTGGTTCGGGCCATTACTGCTGTTTAAACAGTTTGTTGATGAGTGAATAACGTGCTGTAGCCAGTACTCTTGTTATAATTTAAAATTGTTATGATAGGTGATCTGTCCTCTTCTTCAATCTCTCTGACCTCTGGCGTACTGCAGGGATCCATTCTGGGGCATGTTCTCTTTTCACTTTACATGCTACCGTTAGGACCCATAATTGCCCACCATAATCTGTCTTTTTGTCTGTATGCAGATGATCTACAAATCTATTTTCCAGTCACTCCCAGTTCCTCACTCAGTTAACCCTCTATTGCCAGCTGCTTAAATAACATTAAGCACTGGCTGTCTCAGAAATGTCTCCACTTAAACATTGATAAAACTGAATGGATTTTATTTGGTGCTTCCAGTAATTCATGCAACATCTCTCCCAGTCTAGGTTTTCCGCTCCCCCACTCCAACCAGGTGGTAAAAAATCTAGGAGTGGAGCTTGACTGTAATTTAAAGCTAGATAAACAGATCAGTTCTGTTGTGAAAACCAGCTTCTTTCAGCTCTATCTCCTCTCTAAAGTAAAGTCACTCCTTAGCCGTAGCAATCTGGAGAAGGCCATCCATGCCTTTGTGAGCTCTAGTCTTGATTACTGTAATGCCTTATATATGGGTATAAATCAGTCTTCTATCTCCTGTTTACAGCTTGTAAAAACTCTGTTGCTCGCTTGTTGACTAACACACATAAATATGAACACATCACTCCTGTCCTTTCTTCTTCGCACTGGCTCCCAGTTCAGTTTAGGATACAGTTCAATATGCTGCTGTTTGTTTTTAAAGCTTTGAATGGCCTTCCACCACCCTAAATTTCAGAACTTTTGAAAGTCCACCAGCCCAGAAGAGCTTTACGGTCTGCTGGGTAATATCTGCTGGAGGTGCCTTGCTCAAGGTGCAAACAATGGGGGGACCAGTTCTTTTCTGTTGCAGGCCCAACAGCCTGGAATACTCTTCCTCATGAGCTGCGTACCATCTCTGATCTGGTTCTGTTCAAAGCCAAACTATAAACCTACTTATTTAAAAAAGGGCTTTTAATATTGAACTTTTAGTATTTTTGTATGTAGCATTTTTAAAAAATCTCTTTCACCTTATTTTATTGCGGCTGTGTTTTTAATTAGCACTGATTTATTGTGTCCTGTTTTTATTTGTTTTATCTTGTAAAGCACCTTGGTCGATGCAAGGCGTTGTTGGAAGGAGCTATAGAAATAAAGTTTATTATTATTATTCAAATAGCATTGATAATTTAATAAAAGTTTTTAATTGTCCCTTTCTACTCTTCAAAGGTTGGACAGTTAACTAGCATTCATCTTGAACAGCGCTCATTTGTTTATTTATTTATTTATTTATTTTTTAATAAATGACTGATTTAAAGTTACTCATTGCAAAGTGCTGAAGACTGGTTAAAAAAAAAATAAAAAACTCCAGTTGCCCTTGGGTCAAAACGACTCACAAGGCCTCAGTTTTAAACCTTGGACCTCATGGGTCATTTTGACCCAAGGGCAGCAGGAGGAAGAAGCAACATCTGCACAGATGTTATTGTATGCAATACATGATTGTAAACTGTGCGGATGGCTGCCAACTACCACGATGGTTCATCTACAAACACAACTAATGGGACGACAAACTGGTCAACACTGGTAAACAACCATGGAAGAGCCATTTGGGATAGAGAAGTCTGGCAATATTGATACATTTTTTTTATATACATGTATTTTGGCATGTATTTATACTAAGATAAGTGGAGTAGAGTATGCAGAAGATGATAGCCTCCCAAAGTAAAGTAGTTTAGTGACAGCTGTCTTAATAAAACATTTTTTCTGTTGTGTGTAGCAGGACTCCACACTTGTTAGATCCCACCACATCCCACACACATTAGACCTACTGTGGGCCTGTCGCATGACTCAAGCTTCCATGTAGGTTTTAATGTGTTATTTACATTGAGTGCATACCTGCATTTCAGAACAGCAAATCAATGCATCACCACTAGAAAGTCATGTATAATTTTCATGATCCCTCCTTCAAGTTCAAGGTCTTCGCTTGTCTGGGACATTGTTATAGACTGCTGTAAAACAGTTTGTCGACAGGCCTAAAGTATGTCACATGCTCTGTTTATGGTTGATTCCATAGTTTGCAATGAATAGCTTCAACAGTACGATGTATATTATTAATACGAGCAAAACTAACAGGTTTGTGTCTCTTCGTAGATGGATGGTGTCTGGAAGCGTTCACCCTTGCTCAGGGTCGCATGCTGGAGGAACTGACAAACGTCCTGATCATGGTTGTGGTAGGAAGGGTGAGTGTCATGGAGCGGACACAAATAACGCCACATCACTCCTATAAAACCAGCAAAACATAAGCAGTAGCAGCTGGACTAGAAAAAAAGTCCAGTTCTTTCAGCGTTTAGTTTGAATTATGACCTGAGTTATGAGACAAACAAAGGTTGATTATAACAAAGTGCAAAAACATTCATTTGAATGTTCATGCAACAAGAACACCCAGTATTTGGCTTTTTTTTTTTTTTTTTTGCTAAACCAAACATCTGCTGTAATCCAACCACAGGTGGCTCACTACCAGCTGATGAAGTGCAACGCAATCAGAGCTTTTGTCCAGAAAAGGTGGTACCTCACCTGGCCAGAGGACCCCCAGGACCTGGACTGGTTTTATGAGCGACTCATCTCGCAGATACTCAAAGACACCAAGGTGGAAGGGTTTGCAAAGGACAAACCGGAGGCTGTAAAACCCGAGGAAATGATTCAGCTGGAGAACATCCAAAAAGCTGCTGCCTGCACTCTGCCTAAACTTTGAACCAACTTCCAATAATGTGGAAAAAGTACAATCTAGGCACTAAACGATGGCTGCTAATGAATGAACCGCAGTGGGTAGACCTGTTTCATCTCAGCGAGAAGGTCGCCAGTTCTAATTCCGCTTTTTGTGTGGAGTTTGCATGTTCTCTCCGTGCTGCATGGGTTTTCTCCTGCTAGTCCAGTTTCCTCCCACAGACCAAAAACATGCATGTTAAACTAATTGGTGACTCCAAATTGTCCCTAGGTGTGAGAGAGAGAGTGAATGGTTGTTTGCGTGTCAGGTGTCCACAGCTTCTCACTCAGTGACTGCTGGACATGGACACCAGTGACCTCCTTGACCCGAAAAGGAAGAAGGAAATAGAGGATGGATGGAAGGATGGATGATCCATCTATGGATGGATGGATGGATAATGGATGGATGGTGGCTGAATGGATAATGGATGGGATGGATGATGGATGGATGGATGATGCTGGATGGATGGATGATGGGTTGGTTGATGGATGGATGGATGGATGAAGATAGATGGATGATGGGTGTATGGATGGATGATGGATGGATGATAGATTGATGGATGAATGATGGATGGATGGATGGATGATGATGGGTGAATGGCTGGATGGTTGATGGATGATAGATTGATGGATGAATGATAGATGGATGGATGATGATGGATGATGGGTGGATGGATGGATGATGGATGAATGATAGATGGATAGATGATGAATGATGGATGGATGATGAATGAATGTATGGGTGGATGATGGATGCGTGGATGATGGATGGATGGGTGGATAATGGATGGGTGGATAATGGATGGGTGGATGATGGATGGATGAATGAAAGATACATGGATGGATGATGGATGGATGATGGGTGGATGGATGGATGATGGATGAATGATAGATGGATGGATGATGGATAGATGATGAATGAATGGCTGGATGATTAATAAATGGATGGATGATGAATGGATGGATGGATGATGAGTGGATAGATGGATGATGGATGAATGATAGATGGATGAATGATGGATAGATGATGAATGAATGAATGGATGATGAATGAATGGCTGGATGATTAATAAATGGATATATGATGGATGGATGGATGATGGATGAATGATAGATGGATGGATGATGGATAGATGATGAATGGATGGATGGATGGATGATGAGTGGATAGATGGATGATGAATGGATGATGAATGAATGGCTGGATGATTAATAAATGGATGGATGATGAATGGATGGATGGATGGATGATGAGTGGATAGATGGATGATGGATGAATGATAGATGGATGGATGATGGATAGATGATGAATGAATGGATGATGAATGAATGGCTGGATGATTAATAAATAGATGGATGATGAATGATGGATGGATGATGAGTGGATGATGGATGATGGATGAATGATAGAAGGATGGATGATGGATAGATGATGAATGGATGGATGGATGATTAATGGATGGATGGATAATGAGTGGATAGATGGATGATGAATGAATGAATGGATGATGAATGAATGGTTGGATGTTTAATAAATGGATGGATGGATGAATGGATGGATGGATGATGAGTGGATAGATGGTTGATGAATGAATGAATGGATGATGAATGAATGGCTGGATGATTAATAAATAGATGGATGATGAATGGATGGATGGATGATGAGTGGATGGATGGATGAATGATAGATGGATGATGATAGATGATGAACTGATGGATGGATGATGAAGGATGGATGGATGATGAGTGGATAGATAGATGATGGATGAATGAATGGATGATGAATGAATGGCTGGATGTTTAATAAATGGATGGATGAATGGATGGATGATGAGTGGATAGATGGATGATGAATGAATGGCTGGATGATTAATAAATAGATGGATGATGAATGAATGAATGGATGATTAATGAATAGATGGATGATGAATGGATAGATGATGGATGGGTGGATGGATGGATGGGTGGATGATGGATGGATGGATGGGTGGATGATGGATGGATGGATGGATGGATGATGGATGGCTGGATGGGTGGATGATGGATGGGTGGATGATGGATGGATGGATGGGTGGATGATGGATGGATGGATGGATGATGGATGGCTGGATGGGTGGATGATGGATGGGTGGATGATGGATGGATGGCTGGGAGAACAAACTGCAGCATTTACATGATCTCAGGCCTTCTGGAGGGGTTTCATGTTTCCAGCTGATCTGATCTGTGAGAAGATGTGCACGATGTGCACGTTGTGTTTCTGCTGGTTTGAGCTGACGCTCTGTGCAGACAGTCTGAGAGCTCGTTGGATGTTTTACATTTGTTTATCTATAATTGTGGTTTAATCCACCAGTGATGGTGTCAACTGGACCTTTTTTAAACCAGTGACTTCAGATCCATCAAGGCAGACTTCAAGGTCGCGACCTCTTCAGGAGTCTGTGTGGGCCTGATGAAGTTTGGACAACAGCTGAAGGCCTCGGCTTTACTAGTTATCAGTTTGTGTCCATGCTGCCCCCCCTCGTGTTTTATTTATTTATTTATTTTTTTACATAAAAGCGTTATGTCAAGTCCAGGTCCAGAGTCACTCTGAGGTGACTTCCCTCCAGTTCCAGGCTCCATCAGCCGAAGACTTGTGGACTCTGACCATCAGACCTGCCTCTCCGTGGTTCTGGTGTCCTCCACAGACTGCGTGAAGCTGCTTGACAAAAGCTATAGTGTGACATTTAAAGTGATTCAGGTTCAAACATTTCTCTTCTGACATTGGTGCTTTACAAAGTGTGTCTGCCAAGAACTTCCTGAATCAAACTAGATTTAAATTTACAGGATGACCAAAACTGCCTGATGTGGCCCCTGACCTGCTGGTTTCCATTAACCTTGGCCCCTGAGCTGAACAGCCCTGGCCTAAACTATGTCCAAATATTCTTCAGCTCTAGATAAATATAGAATCATGTCGGATCATAAAGGATTGTTTCTGGTGTCTGTAATCATCGTGAATATAACTCGGTTATTAAAATTCAGAGTAAATACTTCATGCTAAAAGTCCTAATTCTTAGTTTTCATTTTGTTGTTGCTTCTATTTTTTTTTTTTTTAATTTGCTTTATTTTCATTTTATTTAAAAATAAAAAAAACTCTACAAGACTAGTTTAGTCTCTTTTATGAAAAAAGTCTGTGTAATGAAACGATTCAACCCTCAGATGATGAATAATGAACTGAATTCATGTAGATGTTGGATAATTTGATCTGGCGCTTCGTTTAAATGGGAGTTGAAAACTTTAAACTCAGTGCAAAAATCTTTGCCCATATACTCTCGGTAAAAGTTGTACATGCGCAGTTAGCTCTTCTTCATTACAATAGGACCATTCTGGGCGCATCACTCCTGCGCCCAGAGCTGAACAGATTCTGGAACAGATTGTGCCACTCACAAACAGGCTATGTCTGAGAGGCTAGCTGCTGCAGGTACGTTTTAAGCTATTGAAAGCCCTTTATCTAATGCCTATGTTGCCATTCCTGACCAACATGCCTCTCAACTTTAGATGGCTCTGTTTGTGAAAAAAAAAAAAAAAAAAAACTTCAGCTAACAGTTTATTCTAAAAGTGGGAACTGGTGAGTGTTTATTTCTGGAGCTAGCATGCTAGCACTAGCCCCCATTGGGCTCTGTGATAAATCAGTGCTTTTGCTACATTTTGAATGTGCTTGTAGAAAAAATAGATCAAACATTAATACTTTTCTATACTAAATGTCACTGATGGTGTTATACTATTTCTGAAAACCTGCATTTGTATTGATCTGGATATGAAAAATAAGCCTCTTGCAATAAGTAAATAGCTCCTAATACAAGGTTCTTTGTCATATGCACCACATGTGGTGCATGTGGTGGGACAAAATTGTGTATATTAAAATGTAAAAGAAAAACAGTAATAAGATCTAAGAAGGTAAATGGACTGTACTTATATAGCACCTTTCTCTATGATCAAGATACTCAAAGCTCTTTACAAAAGTCTGTGTGTGTCTTCATTTACACATTCATACAGCATCTACTAGATCTCTACAAAGCTAATTGAACAAATCATTCTAACGAGACTAATCAGAGCTTCATCACATTCATGCATTGATGGGACACATCAGAGGCAATGAGGGGTTCAGTATCTTGACCAGGGTCACTTCAGCATGTGACTGCTGTTGGATTCAAACCCCCCAACTCTTGCATTGGAGGACGACTGCTCTAACCACTCAGCCACAGCCGCCCAGATATGATAGATATGAACTAAGAAAAACATTAATTAAATGTTAACTATTGTTAACATGGAAGCTTTTAAATTGAAGATAAATTGAGATGGTGGAACCCCATTCATAGCAGCTCAATTCTAAACCAGCTATAAACCTCAAATTAAATGTTGAAAATGTTATAATTCCATGTTTGTGGTGTTACTCTTTGAACCTCTAGATGGCAGTAGCTGCACATCTTCATGTTCTTCAATCCCCCCGCCACCCCCCACCCCCCCCCAAATCCCATCTGCAGCTCTTTCCCAGCACTGTGACATCATATTTGACCCAGGTGTTCAGATTCAGTGGCACAGACAGATGTGCTCAGCTTCCATCCTTCCAGCTGTGTTTGGACACAGGAAGCTGCCGGGCAGATGTGTTTGGCCCCCGCCGCCTGTATCCTCTGGTTTATGAGCCAGCTGTTGCCAACTGTATTAGTTTGGAGACTGCTGATACACTGAGGACAGTCCATGACAGGGACATGTCCACCTCTGTCCAGCCTTGTGTTTGAATGCAGACATTTTAATTGAAACATTTCAAGAGGGTGTGAAGATAAACTCTAACCTGGAGTGAGTGTGAACCATCACCTCGGGCTACAACCAACAGCCTGAGTTCAAGATTTATTATTTCTGTGTGACCTTCAGGCACGTTTTTAGCTCCGTGCGTCCTGGATATGACATTAGCTACTTAAGATGGGATTACGGTGTTAGCGTTAATGCTAAATGTAGCACAGTTTGGAGACTGAACTGGGCTCACGCTACTGAACACTGTACAGTAAACTGGTTTTGTGGAACACCAGGTTGATGTTGCTGTAAAGCCCCAACCAGATCAGTGAGACACCAGCTGACTGCTGGAGCAGAACCTACGCTCGTAGGTGATGACGATCGGGTGCCAATCAGACAAAAACATCATTACTCCACCTTTCATGAGCAAGAATAAAGTTTGAAACATAGAGTCAACATTTAAACAGCTGTTATTAAACAGTCCCTGTATACATAAACTGTTGCAGCATAAAGGTACAACTTGACCAAGTAGATCTAGGAGTCCCGAGTCTCCTCACACCTATTCCCAAAAGGAGGAAGTGACATCACATGTTAAACAAGTTTACTGCATCATCTTCCACTTGTTCTGAAGTCAGAACTAGTGGATTAGCAGCTTGAACAGGGAGGTCCAGACATCTCTTCTGGGAGGACTCCCAGGAGTTCAAGCTCTTTATTGTCATTCGTATCACATGTGGTACATGAGGTGGAACGAAATGGTGTACTCATGGCCCCAGTTACATCTAACAATAACAAAAATATAAATTATTTAAAAAAAGATACATTATGCAAGGATATACGCTAAACACTAATAATGTAAAATAATATTGTATTAATAAGCATTAAACAGCAGCCTGAACACGAGTCTGTTGTGAGCAGATGATACAGCAGCTTAAAGGCAGAAACCGGCAGCATGAGATCAGCAGCAACATGACCAGATCAGCAGCAACATGAAACAGATCAGCAGCAACATTAAACAGATCAGCAGCAACGTGAAACAGATCAGCAGCAACATGAACAGATCAGCAGCAACATGAAACAGATCAGCAGCAACATGATGTGATATTTCACAGTGATTATTCTGGTTAGATATTCATGAGTCTAACAGCTTCAGGGAAGAAGCTGTTCCTCAGTCTATTGGTTCTACGCTTAATGCTCCTCAACCTCCTTCCTGACCCTCTAGTGACCCTCCACAAACCAAAAAGGAAGACGCGGATAAAGATAATGGATTGATGGCTGGATCATTGTTCTGTTAATACAAGGAGCTGGGTGCAGGCCCCCAGAGACTTCCTCTTGGGACCCAGGACCCAAGACCCGCCTCCAGCTCCATCGTCCCCCTCCCCCTGTTTGGATCTCCCTCAGAAGTGGCGACTCATACTAAATAAATCAAGGAAACCTAAATTAAGTTTTATAAATTGTATTAAAGTTAAGGCAGGAAAAGGTTACAGTTTACAGCGCTGGCTCTCTGATATGAGCATCATCCGGAAGAGAGAGCGGTGTCCCATGTCATTCCTGATTTACTGTGCCTAGGCCCCGCCTTTCGCAGAAGGGGAGCTCTCCCATAATGTGTATGAGGGTGTAGGAAGATAGGCAGGTTATCTTTACCTTATTCCTGCCAATTAATATTCATAACTAGTTCAAGTCCAAAGAATATTGATTGTGTTAAAACGGGGGCATGATTAAGTGTAATCTCAACGGATCTTATGGAGATTGATGCATGTGGAAAAACATGAGACAGTGCATTAAAGCATTTCTACGTGATGTAGCAAGCAAAATGAACTCTATTCCTTGACAGTTATTTAATCCATGGGAGACTCTTTTTAGAGCTGCTGGTCCAGTTTAACCGTGTCAGAACCAGGCCATAATTTCATTATAATCCCGTCTCTGAGTAGATCAAAAACCCCAGGACCAGTCTACATACATATCTAACAAATCCCCCTGGCTCGAGGATCCCAAAGGGTTTCCTCAAATAAAAACTCCCAGTTCAATACCGTCAGATTTGCAAGCAATTAATCACTTTCCTCTCGGTGAATGTAAAACTATTCCTTATATGTTGGCGGGTGATGTCTACAGGCTATAGCGCATGACCTGGCCCTCCAACAGGTTAAATAAGATGCCAGAGCTAACGGCTAGCGTGAGACCTGCCAGCCTCAGGTCGCCTGACTCAGCCCTGGACATTTGCCTAGGACTTCAACATCTCCCTTGGTGTGCTGCATATAGGACATTATGGAAAATTCTAACATGATCTAAGTCAGAGTTCTAACATATGATTTAATGATTGCAGAAGGCATTCTAATGCAAAAAAGCATTTTGATCTAGGGATGTTATTAAGTTTGTAGACCATAGTTGCCAAGTCCACCTATTATAAGTGACTTTGGGCTTGTTTTTTTTTTTCAACAGTAGCTTATAAAATTTGTGAGTCGCGCGTTTTTGGGCTTGGTTTGAATGTTAAGTCGCTTCTTTGGGCTTGTTTTTCTGTCCGGGTGAAAGCAAAATACGAGTGGTAGGTAGTTTGTCCCTTCATGCTCCACTTCCACGGATGTTGCGTCCAGGCAGATGTTACGTTCAGGTGCAGTTGGCGCCACAGATATGATATAAAAGCTAGATCCCGCATTGCCCGGTTGCCTGCTCTACTCAGTGTAACCTGTTTGACAGGTGCAATGAAGTATCTGCGCGCTTAATCAGTCATATCTCGCTGGATACTAAACTCATTCTCACGATTTTTCCCTCTGTAAATCTTAAGGGTACAGCCACACAAGGTTCAGTGTATTTAAATCTTCTTGGTGGGTTCAAAAAACATTCGGTAGACACAGGACGGGAGTTTATTAGTAACAGAAGACGTTTCGCTCTTCAAATAAACCTTCTGTTACAGTTAACCTTCCTTCTGTTCACCGTCTTCTGTTACAAATAAAGTCCAGTCGGTTTTCTGTTAAATGTTTTTTGAATTGATCATGTTCTGAATGATTGAGAATCTTCACCAGCATATTCTTGGTGGGTTAACATTAACACATAAAATATTCTTTTGACAAGTTTTGCAAAACTCACAGTTGATACATTTTTATT
>JARVLU010000179.1:2989412-3000466 GCA_031762415.1 Simpsonichthys santanae | reverse complement strand
CATGCATGGCACAATAATACAGTATATTAATTATTTTAACTGTAATGTTGCACATGTTGGTATTGCAGTTTTTATTTTTCATTATAGTGCAGCTCCACTGGAGCATTGTTGATATTAAATTAGTTCATCTTTTCCAAAAATATGTGACCTGTGGTGACAAACTGAGTCAGAATGAGCCCAGTCTGCAGCGCAAAAAACATCCAAATGTTCATTTGTGCCGTAATTAAGATTTGCTGAAAAATAAGACACCATTTAACAATAACTGTACCGGTAATTAAAATAGCATATAATCATCTTGATCTACCTCTCTAACAAGTGTCTTCAGAAATACAGTAATCCTTTTGATTCCTATTGTTTAAATTTCCTTTGAAACTGACCTTTTTTTCCTCTGCTGGCTGCCGTAGTGACAGAAATTCCCTGCAATGTGAGAAGCTTGGGAATCTTTTTTTTTTTTTTTAATAATTGGCTGGGATTCCCAATGACATCATTCTAGACAAATAAATAAATAAATAAATAAATCAGCTTGTTATCAAACCAGTGCTATCAAATAGCCAAATTTCAACAAACTACCGGTACATATCAATTTGAAGCTTTTGCGATAGATTTGAAAATAATAATAACTCAATATTAAAAAATAAATCGTAATTGTGACAGCATGAGTCAGAAAGTGGTCCTTTTTTCTTGTTCATGTCATAGAGGGGTCTGCAACCTTTATGATCAAAGGAGCCTTTTATGCCCCATTGTTCACTAAATTAAGTGTTTGACACCACGACAATTTGGTCCAACTGTGATCATCAACTGGTGGCCCATGGGCCACTTTACGTTGGTTAGAGGGCCCTTTTCTGGCTAGTAGGGGTGACTTTAAAACATCAAATGGTTTTTAACATTTGATATTTGTCCATTTTTGAGACAAAAGAATAGACCGGATTGTTGTAAATGAAGAAAAGAAAAAACATAGCATTGAACAATTTTGTAAATTTTTAAACAAAGACCCATGCCAGCAAATTATTTTATTTTTTTTTATTGTGGAAAAAGTAAGTGTCCTACTTTGAAGAGAAAAAAAAGCATAAAGTGAGTATGCTTTACTCTTTCTATTGTTCACTAGGGGTTGCACGACTACATATTTTTTGAAGTCGACCAACACGATAAGAGTCGAAGTCGACTAGTCGCTGTGACGTCATGGGAACTCAAGACGCTATATCATATTCACACACACACAAAAAAAAAAACCCGACATTTATTATTTACAAAAAAAAATAAAAAAATAGAAGCAAAACATCTAGTCGACATGTAATTTAAAAACTCGAGAGATCAAAGTCAAAGTCAACTTTATTGTCAAAACTGCAATATGTACAGGACACACGCAGGATTGAAATTAATGTACATTACTCTCAGACCCCTGGTGAAACAATAACCATTTAAACATTAAAACATTTAATAAACATTAACATAAAATGAAATAATAAAAATATTAAAAATATGATACTGTCCTGTAGCATGGTCGTATAAAAATGTAAAAAGTATATTTATAAAATAAAATGAAGGTTCTGACATTGACATTTGTAGTAAATTGACAAAGCAGCGTATGAAGTGAATGTACACAGTATATGTATGAAGTCTTTGGTATTGGTATAGAGGTGACGTGACATATGCATTAAAGCTAGTAAAATATATATCTAAGCAGTAGTGTAAATGTAAACAGTAGTATGAATATAGAATAAACAGTAGTGCATATTGAATGAGCACATGAGCGTGTGTTGAGTGTATAACACATTTTGATGTTACAGAGTCCAGTGTTAAAAATCTTTGTGTTGTGTGGTAATGTGTGAAAGTTTTTTTGTATTAAGACGGAACGGGGGGGGCAGAGCAGGCAGAGAGTTTAGCATCCTGACTGAACCATCAGAAGTCTTCAAGATGCTTCATTGTCTGACTCATGGTTAAAACCATTAAACCTACAGAATGAACACAAGAACTATCTAAACATAATCACTGGACAGAACAGTACCAAACACCTATGTAGCCGAAATTATTTAAAAATTATATACTGGTAAATATTACCCACAATTCTTATCAAGGTCATGTGACTGGGAGTCACATAGTGCCAGTAAAATACCATAAATATTCATTAAATATTCATTAAATTAGTACCATTGATTTTTAAAGTTAAACACTTTTGGGTAACAGCTGCTGTTTTTAAATGTACTTCTAAATAAATTTGATGTGATTTCAGCCAGTGGAGGAGGAGGAGGAGGAGGAAGAGTCCCTCCCTCCCTCCCATTGTCTCCTCCTCTCTGTTTAATGCTTTCACATGTGAGTTTAAATGAGATCCGGTATTTAAACACATATTTACCGTACACAGAAAGATGTCGCACAGAAAGAATTTTAAAACTTATTAAAATATGTTCCAGACTTGACTGCTTTAAAAATACATTTTGACCACTTCTGATCAGTGGAGCCCGTGTGACCCGGGGGAGGGGAACATCTGGTAAACTTTTTTTTTTTTTTCTAAAAAATACCTTTATCACAGCTAAAAAAAATAAAAAAATAAAAAGTACTGTCACATGATGACAGAGTGTGTGGAGTTATGGTAGGAAAATTGAAACCCTGAGCGAGAGGTTTGTACATGTGATGACCTGAGCCTTCACTCTGAGAGTCACAGTAGTCTGACCCCGTGAGGGGCGGGGTGCTGGGCAGCCACATGATGCCCTGCTCTGTCAAAGGACAATGTCATTCAGCTGCAGGAAGCTGCTGAGAGACAACAACCATCCATCCATCATTCCTGCTTCTGGCGGGAGCCACTGGTGCCCATGTCCAGCCATAATTCTGCAAGAGGTGGGGACACCTGGACAGGTCTCCAGTCCATCACAGGGACACATAGAGACAAACAACCATTCACTCTCTCACTCACCATCCATCTATTCATCCATTGTCTTTTACTCGCTTCTTCCATTTTGGGTCACGGGGGTCGCCGGTGCCCATGTCCAGCAATCACTGTGCAAGGGGTGGGGTCCACCCTGGACAGGTCGCAAGTCCATCACAGGGACACAGAGACAAACAACCATTCACTCTCTCACACACCTATGGACACTTTAGAGTCACCAGTCAGTCTAACACATGTTTTTGGTCTGTGGGAGAAAACCCACGCAGCACAGAGACAACATGCGAACTCCACATAGAAAGGCCCCTGGCTAGCTGGGATTTGAACCAGCAACCTTCTTGCTGAGAGGTGTCAGCTGTACCAGCTGAGCCACTGTTCTGCCTTGTATACAGTCAGAGTTTATTGTTTGGGTTTTACTACAGAAGGTTCATGTTTGTCTGATGTCACAGGAACTGTCCAAATGTCTAAACTTTCACTGAGTTTGTCAAATGAACTCTTCCTGTTTTGACAAACTACACTTTGTTTTATTATCAAAATGTAGATGTTTCTTTTTTCACCCAATGACTCTCACATACATTCAAATTCCTGCGAGTGCAGGTGCGTACACCCAAACTCATCATTTCCTTTGTGTTTGATCCCAGAATTTTCTTTTTTAAATAATAAATAAAAGTTTTTGTGCATTGTCATATTTTTTACATAACACACTGTAGATACATAAAAAATGAACAGCCAAAGCATCTCTCTCTTACACTTCAGGGTTTGTCACACAGTGACTGGTTTTTTATTTATTTTATTTTATTTTATTTATTTATTTATTTATTTATTTTTTTTTTTTTGAGTTTAGCTTGATTCTAGTCTGCCTGTCTCATTAAGAGTGCTGCCAGGGGGTGGCCGACATGGTGACACTGAGCCGCCACCAGCAGCTTGAACGTGGTCTTGGTTCTTTTGCCACTTGCTGTACAGTTTATACTCATCATAATGTGTGTCTGTGATTTCATGCAGTAGTTGGAACTCATCAAAATGTCTTCAGAAACGTTCTGCTTCAACTCTATCTTGACTTCCTCTTTAGGGAAGAAGCTGTCTGATTTGGAGCGAGTCACCTCCCTGAAAGTTTACAACTGGTTCGCCAACCGTCGCAAAGAGATCAAGAGACGGGCCAATATTGGTAATGAGTACATTTCAACTCATAAATGTCAGACTCTGCTGCTAATGTCACGTTTAACAGAATGTGAAAATAAAAAATCTTTATTGGTAATTGGGTTGGGAACCACTGGTGAACTGACATTTGACATTGTTCAATTTGACACTGATTGTTTTACCTCAACATCTTCATTTCTGCCACTTCCAGTTCTGTCTTCATGTCTCTGTCTCCAGACCATACAACACAGCTGGTCTCACCACTCTCTTATAAACTTTCATGTTTACTTGTTCCTGTTTTACTATCTTACACAGTTTTATAATGTAGCATGTTTTTTTGTTTTGTTTTATATCACTTCTTTTATATACTTTTCTTTTATATGTTTTCATTTGAATGTTTATTGTTGTGTATACCTCGTTTATGGGTTTTGTTTAAAACCGTTCTCTCATGTAAATGAGTCTTCGTGACTCAATGAAAAACCTGTATAAATAAACGTTGAATGAAAATAATTGATCATAAGTCTAATGATCCATCCTCTTCCTCTAAGAAGCCACAATCCTGGAGAGCCATGGCATAGACGTCCAGAGTCCGGGGGGACACTCCAACAGTGATGACATTGATGGGAACGACTTCTCAGATCAGGTAGAGAGAGGGACTTACCACCCAGACTTCTTGTCCCCTTGTTTGACAAGTCTGCTTCATCCTTTTTGTCCCGTTTCAGAGCAGAGGGGCAGTTGAAAATACCATTCTTCTGTCTGTCCGTTTATGTTGTGAGCATGATGACTTGAAATATAAGTGAGGTACTGTACTGGCCCCCACATTGCTGTGTGGCTGCATCTGGGTGTAAGACAGGTTTCTTTTGACAACTGGGTTGTCAAGTCCAAATCCAAGATGTGCACCACCAAATAACAGACCACCCTTATCATTTGAGGAAACTATGCTTTCTAGCTTTTGTATTGGTTAAAAGTGTGGTTTCTTCAAATGAATGGTGGCACTAAACATTAATCACTGGGGGCCAAGGCCACCATTGGCCACTCCCTGACTCCTCCACTGCATCTGATGGTGGATAAAATTGCTCCCTCAGCTTGCCAGAATCTATCACTCTTCTCTGCCTCGGACAAGAAAAAACATTTACCCCTTTGTATACACAGTGTAACTCCTCCGCACTTGAACATCTTGTACCAAAAACATTAAGGTTTACTCACATTCCCTGTTCAATTCCAGTCCAGAAAAACATTCATCTCAAAAACTACATTCACAATTCAAGTCCCTCAGAGATGAGAAATTAGCATACTGCTTACCGGTACTCACTTTGTATCAAACTTATTTGTTTGTTTTTTATGGAGGAGTCTTTTCTGAGGCCGTCGTGTCCAAGTTATGGACTCAGCACAGCAGTTTTAGAAAAACACATTAATTTCTGCTAAACGAAGCATCACGTGACTTTTGTTGTTTTCTGTTTGATGAAAAGCTGTGTTTACAACTACAATCAGCTGATGGTGTTTTAGGAGTCAAACTGTGGCTTCACAGTGACGTTAAGACTGCTGGTTCCTTCTGATCAACTTTAAAAACATTTTCTAAGAGAGCAAACATTTTTTACTCTTGTTAACAAATGCTCGTTCACCTCTCTTTTTGTTTTGGAGGGGTGAGATTGATGGAAAATCAGGAGTATTAAAAAATGCATTTTGTCAGCTGACTGACTGTTTATTGAACTCTTCCAGGCCTGTGACCTCCCTTACTTTGACAAGAGACCCCTGAGCCGACAGTTTGGTCTTTACAGACTGGAGCCCACCTCGCCAACTCAGGTACAACATAAACACACTTAATTTCAATTTCAACTGAGTTAATTTTTATAGTGCCACATCACAACAGAAGTTGTCTCAGGTCCCTTTTCAAAAACATTCATATACTGTACATAGAAAAGCCAAGTTATCTAGCTAAGGAAGCAGCAGACTCATTGACTCTTCACTTCATCACAGTCTCCCATCCTGAGTCCAAAGGAGACAGTAGAAAGTAAAAAAAAAAAAAAAAAAAACTTTGTTTTAACAGGAAGAAACCTCCATCATTTAGTACTCCTCTCATATAGAAGGGGTAAATCACAAACAGGAACTCACTAGTATTGGCTCAGAGCAACAGGGGAGCGGATCTGAATGTAGCTCAAACCTTATTGGCTTAGAGCACATGTGTCAAACTCAAGGCTTGGGGGCCAAATGTGGCCCTTGTTGACATTTTCTCTGCCCCCCAAGATGCTATGTTAAACAAAATACTTTTAACACTTGAATTATTTTAGTAATCTTTGATTATGACATGGAAAGTGCACCAGAGAACATCAAATGAGACCAATCAAACTCTTGTTGAGGAACATGTGACCAAGATAAAATGTTGAGTATTTGACTGGAGTTAGTGTAGTTTTTGAAATTGGCTCTTAGTTTGAACAAAGTTTTTAATGTTTGCCCCCCTTTTGTAATTGAGGTTGACACCCCTGGCTTAGAGGGAACAAAAGAAAATAGCATTTAAAGATATCTGCTCACTTCATATACTTTGTCATTTTGATTAAGTGGAAAGTGTTATGCAACTGAAAATATTGTAGAAGCTACAACATTTGGCCCCACGTTGGGTGCCAAATGTTGTAGCTTAATCATTTCACAAGTATTTTCAGCTCTTCAGGAAGCAAAGGGCAAGCATCCTGTCAAATGATTAGGCTAATCACATTCTGTCATTTTAAGTAGATCATAGTTTTAGCTGATATGTCACCATTATCACATTATTATATTATTGCAGTGTAGAAAAAAAACATAAAACCATGTATAAGGTTAATTTAATCTCACACTCATGTGTTCATGTATCACTATGTATATCAGATAATTTGACAGCATTTGTTTATTTGAGGAATTTCTTCAAACAGTGAGGATTGATGAAATGAAAGTGTTATGCAACTGAAAATGTTCTAGAAGCTACAACACTGTAAATGACAAATAGGACTCAGTGTCCTGTATGAGCTGATTCATACATTGAACTTTTAGTGTACTGTACTTTGTATGTCTTTATTGCCAAATATACTAACTGAGCTAGAGAAATCATATAATAGGGACCAAGAAAAGACCTATGGTTCTGAATTAAATAACCGGCTGTACTGAACTATGTGAGGGTAGTGTAGATCATGTACTTGGACATTGATGTGCAGTAGGAGTTCAGGGTAAGGTCGGGTCTGAACGCATCTTTCTTGGGTGTGGTGATGGACACGTCTCTGTGGACTATGATGTTGGTACAACGTCTGCAGTGAAAGTAGGAAGCAGATGGAAGAGAGCCTGAAGAGTTGGAGGTGAGAAGAATGGTGAATGTCAGGTGAAGCAAGACAGAATCTGTGTGAGCTAGAGGAAGATGAGTCAAACATCCAAAGCAACAGGAAATGCAGAAGAGAGGACAGAGAAGAGTGTGCAGGCAAGGTAGCGTGTCAGGGGTGATTTGTGTCAAATGGAGAGCTACAAGAGGAAAAAGGAAGGTTTGCTCTAGATCTGGGTCCAACAGCAGGTCAGTTCAGGCCCAGGTCGCATGTAAGCTGGATCACTGGTACTATGCTGTAAAGAGTGTGTTTACTTTTTTTCATAAACGTTATAAGTGTTTTTGTGCGCATGTATGACAGCATGAACACGCTTCAGTTATTTAGTTTCACATCAACGTTAGCATTCTGGCTAATGGCTAAAAGTTTTCACAAGCTGTCCTGCGAACACGAGCAGTACAAAGTTAGAAATGAGGTGGATTGGACGTCCACAGAGGAGGGGAGGTGGACATTTTGGATAAACAATGTTGAATACAGGTAGTCACCGACTTACGAACGAGATCCGTTCCTGCGGCGCGTTCGTATCTCGATTTGCCGTAAGTCGGAGCGCCGGCCACGTGGCTGCCGTAACTCCGGATTTTCAGCTGTAACTCAAAACTGAAAGCACATGGCGAACGGTAACGGCGTTTTAAACATGTTTTTTCAATGTAACACAACAACTGCGCACTTAGAACACTGTTTAAATGTGTTTCCAAGCAGTTAGCTAACAAAATATCCTCAAAATGATAAAAACATAAAATGCTGCATAAAAAAGGCAACGTAAGTTATGATGACGTCACTGGGGGCAGCGCCGTAAGTCCGAAATGCCGTAAGTCCGTGACTACCTGTATAGGGCTTCAAGGCAGGAGGAAGAGGAGCGCCAAAGATTCATGGATGCAGTGAAGAAGGGTCAGTATGACAGAGGAAGATGCTGGGATAGATGAAGGCCAGTCATCCTCAGTGGAGCAGCAGTTAGGGTGAAAGTTAGTTTGACGTTACTAAGGACTGAAGTTTTCCACAAGTTTTTAGGCAGCTTGGAGAAAAAAGCCACTTCCTCCAGAAGGTAGAAAATGTTCAGATGTTTCTTGACTCTCACAGCACGGTGCCATTACTGTACTACAAACCAGGTGCTGCATTAGTGATGAAGAACAATTGTGGACGTCATTCACAAATGTATTATTTGTTTTTTTCTCCGACTGTGGTGAACCCACTTCCCTCTGCCCCCACCTTCACCCCTTTCTCCTGGCAGGACGACAGCGGCGCTCACAGCGAGCACCAGGACCCCATCTCTCTGGCTGTGGAGATGGCTGCCGTCAACCACACCATCCTGGCTCTGTCCCGGACCGGAGGGGTGCCCAACGACATCAAGACGGAGTCCCTGGAGGACGAATGAACACGGGGTTGGGGTGGGGGTGTCAGACAAGGGAGGAGTGAGAGAAGGGGGAGAAGGAGTACAAGACGATAAAACAATGACCAAAATAATCCTACTTAGTAAACTTTCCAAACGTATCCCTGAAGACTGCTCTTTTTCTCCAGACTCCCCCCACTCCTTCAGTATTGTCCATGTAAACAGAAATTAACCCCCCACCCCCAAAGTAAAAGAAAACAAGCTGTATTACTCTGCATATGACTCAGCTGGTGGGAGTGGCTCTCTGTGACAACGATCCACAGAGAGGAGGAGGTAAGCCAGTCTTCAACCTCCCTCCTGCAGGTGGCTCCGCCCCCTCCCTGCCCCTCTCTTCACAGTATACCTCCTCTTCCTCTCCCTCTCCCGCCTGGTTGTCTGAGCCGATCCTCAGTCTGTCACCTCAACCTCACAACACTGACCTGCACTGTACATAAGATCTATATCTGGTTCTAATGGTTCAGTCCTGCTCACCTCATGCCGTTCTACCTACCTGATAACCAACACCTCAACTCCAACGTCTTCATCATGCAGTCCGTCTGAAGAGCTGCCTCCAGAGAGCCTCCTCTTCCTCTCTGGCAGCGAGACGTTCAGCAGGAATTAGCCGGGCCCCGTCAGGTCCCCAGTGGGAGGGGTCTCTTTGTTTAGTCTCACAGTCAAGCTGCTGTTTTGGGTTGAAGAATCAAACCAAGGACCAGTTTGTGAAGCTCTGCTAGAAGAAGTAGCCTTAATTTTGCTGGTCTTTGTTCCTTTGCTTTATCTCAGTTTGAGGGAGGTTTTAATTTTATTTCCTTCCTGAGCCATACGCGCACAACAAAACATTTCCTGGTGGATTAAAACTCAACAGATTGTTGATCCAGCAGCTGCAGTTTTAGCTCAAGCTTCAGAGTAAGCATCACCAGTTTGAACAGATGTTTCCTGGAGATGTTCTCGTTCAGACCACGAGTCTTCGGGGATCGGTTTATGATCAGGACGGTTCGTGTGTTCCATGTCGTCCACGCCAAAGGAAATCATGTCGTCGGTCTGAGAATGGCCTTCAGGTGAATCCAAAGTGATTTCTTCCACTTCCTCTGGTGTGGTTTAACTGTTTGGTGGACAGGTAGGTATTTCCAGGCACGCATCACTACGTCTGTCTGCTGCCTCTTTATAATCATCTGAGCAAAGTGCTTGTTCTTTCACTTTATACAGACTGAGTCCACACTGGAGATGTGAGCATATCAAAGAAGCTTTGCAGCAGATTGTTTCTTGTCCAAGTGTTGGAGACATCTGAGGCTCTGATACATGTTCTCCTGCATTTTTGGCCCAAATGGAAGTTCTCCAAAACCATCACTGACTGAACATGACGAGAGGAGCCTTTATTCAGGGTTTACTGAAACACTAACGACGTCTGGGAGTTCAGAACATAAACAGACTGGAGGATATTTTAACTATGTTCAAGTGGCTGTGGAAAAGTTATCAGTAATTATCTTACCTGTCAGGTAAATTCTGAAAACTGATGAGCTAATGGCTAGTCTGAATGCAGCCTGGATCCAGATGGCTGCCATCTTCAAGCACTTTTAATCTCAGTGATTTACAGCAATCAATACAAATGATTTTATAAACCTTTGGCATCAGTGTTGCGTTACATGATTATCCACATGGAGCAGCAGCAGCAGCTAGCTGTAGCATCTTAACAGGATTTTTTCTGCTGCAATAATTAAATGTATCCTTTTCTGTAAGTAATTTAAAGGATGTGAGGTTTTACAACAGCTGTAAGCTCGTTGACCCAGTCACAACTAAGCCTACTTTTCTAAACTGAGGGTATCCTAAGAGCTGTCTGCGACAGGTAAGATGTTAACTGCTGGCAACACTCCACAGAACCTCACTACAAGGTGTCTGAAATGCCTCTTTAAATAGTTTTCTTTAGTAAAGGTCTGATCATATTCACGTGCACATGGACAGACTGCTGGTCCAGCTTTGTCTAACAGAAAGCCAGAGTACTAGAGTAGAAGTAGAAGTACTATAAATGTAGTGATAGAAGTACTAGAACAGTTGTACTATAGTACACAGTCTTATTTTGAAAAACTAATGTGAATACAATAAGAAAATTAGATTTTTTTTTTGTTTGTTTTGTTTGGAAAGTATTACAAGAAGAGTGTAAAGATGTTTGTTTGTTTTCTTCTGCAGAACATTTGACTGAACACTTGTCAAACCAAGTTCCACACTTTTCCCGACTCTTCAGAAGTGCAGTAAGAGTTAGACTTTAAAGGTCCACTGACATGATGTTTGAACTTGGCATAAAATGGCACAACATATATATCTTGTATCATTGAACTAT
>JARVLU010000179.1:2279290-2289574 GCA_031762415.1 Simpsonichthys santanae | reverse complement strand
GCTATTTATAAGACTGAGCTGAATACAGCATCTCAGACTGAGGAAGTCTTTCAGACGAAAGACGAAACGTTTCTACATTTTTTTTTTGTTGCTTTGTTTTGTTTTGTTTTTTTGAATGTCCAGAGGTCCAGACTTAGCTTTTTTAGATTTTTCTACCTGGATTATTGAGCATGCATCAGGGTGTATACTGTACAGTATATATATTTTTAATTATTATTATTTATTTATTAAGCTACACAGGTGTCTCCATTCATTGCAACTCTCTCAGGAAGTCCCTCTTTTCTCTCCTGATCAGGATCCCAGGGAGGTCAGAATGAGCAGCAGGATGGCCCACGGCCGCCTGCAGGTCCTGCAGATCTACCGCCTGTTGCAGCATGTCCTGCAGGGAGACCGGCAGCAGATCGAGGAGATGGTGAACCTCGGAGTGAAAGATCTCATTAACCTCACAGAGCCACGGGACGGCACCGGGGTGCTGCATGTGGCAGTTTCAGCCAATAATCTCGGTAAAAGGACCTTTTCTGCTTTTCTCAGAAAATATTCATTGTGTGAACCAAAATGTTCAAAGAATACCAGGATGGCAGCGTTTCAGGGTCAGGTCACTCTGTTTTCTCTGTCTCTTGTCAGACCTCGTCGACTTCCTTCTCTCTAAAGAAGCACAGCCTAACGTCCAGGACAGACAGGGTCGTACGCCCGCCATGTTAGCAGCTGAGCTGGGGAATGATGCCGTGCTGTCTCTGCTAACCCACAAACAGGCTGACCTGACGCTCCGGGACGCCAAGGGACAAGGTGGGCAGCTGGAGGGATCACCCTGTCACATCTCGACCAAAACTTGAAGATATTACATCTGAATGATTATAAAACAGATTACAGTTTGTTGAACACTGACAGAATAATGAGCTTGATACTCAGAGGCAACAACACTTTGCTTTCAGCAACTTTAGGATTTATCATCCACCTCTTGAAAATGTTCATTTAACTGCTCGTGTATGTGTGGTTTACTCTAGGTATCAACCCATTCAAGATGGCCACTACAACAAGCGATCTTAGCCAACACAAAAACGTGCATACCTCAATGAAAAGTACACTGAATTGTAAGGGCAGCTGTGGTGGAGTGGTTAGAGCAGTCGTCCTCCAATGTGGGAGGTGAGGGTTCGATTCCACCAGCAGCCACATGCTGAAATGTCCCTGGGCAAGACACTGAACCCCTCTTTGCCTGAGAGGGCACTGACTGAGGCACTGACTGTAGTGTAAAGAGCTTTGAGTATCTCACTAAGATAGAAAGGTGCTATGTAAATACAGTCCATTTACAGATATTAAGCAAACATTTGGTGTGGTTGTAGCTGAGAGTCATTCCTTACACATACTCTGAGCACTAACAGATCATCTTTGTTCAAACATGCTGCATGCCATGGACATTATATCAAGAAGCTACTTTTTAATTTAGCATAAACCTTTAGGTCGTAGCAAGATGTTTTTGACAAGTGAATGCATCTCGAGCGGTCAGTATCATGGTCGGTGAAGGGATTGAGCCCAGATTCAGGCAGACACGATGAGCTTGATAAAACAGAACTGGTTTTATTAAATACATGAAAACTAAGGATGGGTGTGGTAGCAACTACTTACAAAACACAGGAGGGTCGAGATATCTGAGGGGGTGGGGGACGGCACCTGGGCGATGAATCATGGAAAACAGGTGTGAGTGGTATGATGACTGAACAACAACTGAGGATGAGAATGAGAACTGATCCAAGGAACACAGGGTTGAGTCAAAGCATAAAAATTGGGAACATAAAACATAAAAGCACATGGAGAAATTTGACTAAAAGATAAACTCGAATAACAAACACAGACCAACAGATGGTCACTGCTTAAAGAGCCTGTCACATCAAACTTTGTAATAAATATGAATGCCCTTTTGGAAAGATAACATTAATAAAGTATTGCAAAAATTAAAAATGAGATGGACAGTTGAGATATTTACAGGAAACAGGAAGTGATGTCAGAGGGAACGCCTGCATGTCAACAGAGCATAATGGCTGAAAAGAGATTATTTTGATTCACTATCAGAGAGACGAAGAGTCACAGTTCAAATCATTTGTTTCAATAAACAGAGACGTCACTTCCTGTTTCACTTTGTGCTAAAATTAAAGGAAAATATGTTGGTTATGTGACAAAACAGGTAAAGTAGTGTGTCTTATAATACTTTGTTATAATAACAATATGTCTAATGTCAAATATTATGATGTTTTCTGGCACTTTCTGTATTTCTAGGATATGCACGTCACAGTTCTCCTTAATGCTTTTCTTCTTTTACTTTTCTCCGATGTGGATGTTTGGAGGGAAAACTTTACTTTTCGTCTATAAATGTATTTTTATTGGACCCTTAAATCCTGATGTCTTAAATAGCAGGATTTTCCTTCTCATTCAGGTTTGGTCTTACAGCTCATGAAAATTCATGCAGCTTCTGTTTAAATATTGATGAGAAGGTGAGATCCCAGACAGTCCCAGGTAAAAAGCTCTTCTTACTTTGTTAGTTTTCATGTGTCCAGCGTGTCCCGTTCAACTAATCGAGTGAGGAAACTTTTCTCAAAGTGAATGGCCAAGACTGTATATTATAGAAAAACAGAATAATTGTGTTTATGAAAATACTGTACAGGATTTAGTATAGGTATTATGCTTCTCAGGATGTGTTGAGAATCATGCATGTGTGTGTAGTTGTGTGTGGTTGTGTGTCAGGCCACACACACATCTAATTACAGATCAGGCTGTAGCAGTCATTGTCTCATGTGAAACCTGCTCAGTAAACTGATATCGCCGTGCACTCCTCTGGGACTTGTTTGGTCTGTTCACTCGACTTCTTCTGTACTAGAGTGTGACCTCCAGAGGCCGCACAGCTTTTATTGTTAAATAGTTTTATTGTTAAATAGTGTTTAAAAAGAAGGGCATGACTTGTTATGGCCAAGCAACAAAAAATACTTGAGTTGATGGATTTAGTGCAGGTAGTTCTGCCCATGAGCACCATAGAGTTGTGTTTCAATTCATTGAAAGAAAAGAGGGGCTGTGATCTGCTGATTAATGCAGTTTTTATATATTTATCTGACAAACACTTATTATTCTTTCCCTTCTTCAGGGGGTCGCCACAGTGAACTAACTCAGATGAAAACTTGGTGATTGTTTTTATGCCTGATGTCCTTCCTGACACAACCACAGACTACCAAGCTACCACAGCTGTCTTTGTGGGGCAGAGAGCTGCTATCAAAGGCACCCAGGGAACAGATAGTGGGGTTAAGGGCCTTGCTCAAGGGCCCAGAGTGGGGCAAATGAGGGTGGAGGCAGGTGTGGGTGTTTCACCTTTCTCACCCACATTTGGATGTTGACAGTTTGGGGAGTTGAACCTGCGACTTTCCGATCACAGCCCCACTTTCTCTAACCTCTGCACCACTACTCCCCATATTATCTGACAAATATTGACATTGGAATTGTCAAAAGCCATCCATCCATCCATTATCTTTCTCTTGTTCTGAAGTCAGGTCTCGGGCGCAGCAGCTTCAGCAGGGAGGTCCAGACATCTCTTTCCACAGCCACCTCTTCCAGCTCTTCTGGGAGGATTCGAAGGTGTTACCAGGCCAACAGAGAAACATAGTCTCTCCAGCATGTCCAGAGTCTTCTTCGGGGTCTCCTCCCAGTCAGACATGTCAGAAGCACCTCCCTAGGGAGGCGCCCAGGACGCATCCTTACCAGACACCCGAACCACCTCAACTGGCTTCTCTCAATGTGGAGGAGCAGCAGTTCTACTCCAAGTCTCTCATGGGTAACTGAACTTCTCACCCCATCTCTAAAGGAGAGTCTAGCTACCATGTGGAAGAAATTCATTTCAACTGCCTGTATCCATGATCTCATTCACTCTGGGTCACCATCCAGAGTTCATGGGTAGGAACATAGACTGACCAGTAAACAGAGAGCTTTACCTTACAGCTCAGCTCCCTCTTCGTCTCAGGTCAAAGCAGATGGCTGCTTGTCCTGAGTCTGGTTCTGCTGGAGGTTTCTTCCTTTTAAAAGGGAGTTTTTTCTTTCCACTGTTGCCACTGTGCTTGCTCAGGATGGGAGACCACAACGAAGCCAAGATTCAACTTGTCTGCTGGATTCCTTAGATAGAAAACTTTACTTTTTTATGTATGTGAATGTTCCTGTAAAGTGCCCTGAGACAACTTTGTTGTGATTTGGCGTTATATAAATAAACTGAATCTGAATTACATTTTGTAGCAACTCTGTTAGTATTGTTTTCACATTTCAAACCCTAAGATGAAACATGTAAAGGGAAACAGTAATAAACAAGTTAAAAATATATTGATTGTTTCCAGTTGATTGGAAAAAGTAGTTTTTCATATTTTCTGTAAAAAAAAAACATTGTAGCATCAAATGTTTTGACTTTTTACAGCATGATTAGATGATGGTTTTTGCAGAGTGCGAAAGAATTGTTTATGAGGTTTCAGGCCTAGGAACGAGTTTGTATATTTACATTTTTCAACCTTCCAAACATGTTCTGTTTCTGAAAACCTGATTGAGCTGGACTGAAGCGACGCTTTCTGGCTCTGAGAATAAACAACTCAACTAAAGTGGATCCAGACACGTGGTCATTATCAACATTTGAGACGTTTTCATGGTTTAAAGTGAATCAAAAAGGTATCACAGGTTATATGTAAGGAACTAAAGCAACACATTAGTATTTTAGTCCAGCACAACGGTGTGTCACATTCCAGCACCAAACCCAGCTGTCTTTACATGACTTCCAACCAGTTTATGTGTTGCGAACTGAGGGATCTTATAAAGAGTGTAACTGAGATCAAGTTGAAACTCATTCAGGGTTTGAAGACAAACTACAACTTTGATTCTCTCCCCTAAAGAATGCAGCAAATTGTTTACTGACATATTCAATTATATTTAAAATCACAGCCCTGATATTCATTTCTGATGAATCTCCAGTGGCCCTGAGGTGGAAAAACATAACAAACCAACACAGCAACACAATGCAGATCATAAGAAACGTTCATTTCAACAACTGCTCAGGGCACGGGATGGCCTTCCAGTCCAGAAGATCACAGATCAATTATTTGCTTAATCCATTTACTTCATTTCAGTCAAACTCAAATGTCACAGTTACTGTTAAAATATGCTTTAACTCTGTTTCTCCAGCAGAAAATGGCTTCCAAAACGAAGGTGGGCTACAAGTGTCGCATAGCAGGGGTTGTGTTTCTCCTGCTGGCTGGGATCGCGGCCCTTGTTACGGTTGCTGTCATCCAGAACACATTGAAGAGTCAGGAGTACGGCTTAGAGGTGAACACACACACAGGCATGAGCATAGTGCTCTGTGGATGCATGCTGTGCATTTTAGATGTAAATCTCGATTTTAACCAAGAAAAGGTGTAATAAAACAAACAAACAAACATTTGATCGCCAACCTTCTGTTAACTGATGGACAGCGGTTGATATCTTTCAAAGGTCTGCTCATTAATGGGAAACAAGCCATAAATATTTAATAAAGTTCCTCATTGAGTCTGTTGTACATGTCAAACTGGTAAAAGGAAACGTTAAAGGACAGAATCTTTACACAAGGAGTTGGAGGAAGAATGGGAAAATATGTTCAGAGGCTTGTTCTTGATGAGTCTCATTGGACCACTTGTTCCATTTGTTTTTATTGTTTGTAAAAAGGATAAAAATCTGTAGAGAAAGTGGTTTGGACATTAAACCGATGATGTTACAGTTAGACACTGCATTTTATCCCCATCTCCATCTTCTGCCTCCTATCTGTAGTCAGGTCGCAGAGCCAACAGGTCCAGGAGAGAAACCCAGACATCCCTCTCCCCAGCAACACATTCCAGCTCTTCCTGAGGCGTTTCCATACCAGAAAAGATACACACTCTCTCCAGAGAGTTCTGGATCTACCCCAGGGTCAGTTACCATTGAAATGTGCCCTCCCTGATCAGATAAATCACCTCAACTGAATCCTTTAGATGTGAAGGAGCAGCAAGCTCCCCCTGGATGACAGAGGTCCTTGTGGTAACTCTAAGGTTTGAGTCCAGCCATCATACAAAGAAAGTGCATATTGTCTGCTTTTATCCAGGATTCTGATATTGGTTTGATATTGGATTGGGATCATGAGCCAAACCTTTTGACCACAGGTGAGAGTTGGAATGTAGACAGACCAGTAAATCCAGAGCTTTGCCTTTCAACTCAGCTCTCTCGTCACCATGACTGACTGAAGCAACACCCTCATTACTGAGGATGAGTCCTCAATCCATTGATCCATCTTCCATTCCATCCTACAATCACTCAGGAACAAGACACCCAGACACTAAATGTCCCACATCTGAGGCAAAGTCTCCCTCTGAACCTAAGGGAGCATTCTGCTTCTGATCAAGAACCATGACCTCAGACTTAATTTGCCATAAAGGCCTTCCCACTGCCAGTACCCACCCCCCACTTAGCCCAGTTATGGGACCAGCTTGTTCATGGTTCCAAGTAAACTGCTCAGAGGCGCTGATTTTGATGTAAGCAGACAGCAGCTGTTGATCGACCAGCAGAGCTACGTCACTGAATGACCCACTAGTAAAACTGCAAACTACATCTGGACCACCCCTTCTTCATCATGTTGACGGACAGTTCCATCAAGGAATTAACACATTTACTGAGATACATCGGAGATGACGGTGCAGAATGGCTACACCTGGATTTATAAGCAGTGCCAAGATAAGCTAAGTGAATAAAAGTCTGATTATAAGGCGATTAAGGACAACTACAGGCGGAGCGGCTCAAACGCAATGACCTACTACAATACTGCCCACTTTGCATTGACAATCCCACCCACAGAGCAGCGAAACAAGTCACAGTGGCAAATCACCTCCAACTGAGAAGAACCTATAAAACAAAAGTCCAGTGGAGTTACACTTATAAACAGAAAAGTGGCTTTAGAGGAGTTGACTCATATCTGCTTCACACTCAGCAGCAAACTGCCCCAGTGCATGCTGAAGGTCTTGACCTGAAGACACTACATTACCTTCATAAAACAGAGATGAGAACTTGAGGCTCTCAATCCAGACGCCTTTCTCTCCATGACTGCACCTTGAGATCCTGTTCATGAAGACAACAATCAAGATTGAAGACAAGGGACAGCCCTGGAGGAGTCCAACCCACAATGAGATGATCTCAACTTTGTGTCAAGAAGGTGAACACAGCTCCTGCTTTGATTATACAGGTACCAGGTAGCCTTTATAGTACCACTGGCACCTCAGTCCTGCAGCACCTCCACACAAAATGCCTCAGGGGATGAGGTTAAGCCTTCTCCAGGTCCACAACACATGTAGACTGAAGAGACAAACTTCCATGACCTCCTTATCAACCCAGCAAGGGCGAATGTCTGGGCCACTGTTCCATGACCAGGACTGCAAACTGCTCCTGAATCCAAGGTTCAACAATCATTCAGAGCCTCCCTTCTAATACCATGGAGTAATAAAAGAAATTACACATCATGCGCACATAATGAATAACAGCAACTCTCTGTTCCAGTATGTTGGGTATCACAGCAGCTCCTCTGCAGTTTGATGTAACGTCTTTAAAGTTTTCCTACTCATTCTTTTGAACAGTATGGGATAGTGATTGACTCTGGTTCGTCCCGTTCCAATGTGTACCTGTATGAATGGCCCGGGGAGAAGGAGAACGAGACAGGAGTGGTGTCAGAAACAATCAACTGTAAAGTAGAAGGTGAGTTGTTTTGTAACACGGTACTTGTCTGTAAAAGGATGTGCTCTTAGCACAGTTTTGTCTCTGCAGGCGTCGCCATCTCAGGGATGAAGGTTAATCCTCAGTTAGACACAGAAACGTGGAAAGGATTTGAAAGTTGTATAAATAAAATTAAAGGAATAATTCCTGCTGACAAGTACAGAACAACACCTCTGTTTCTGGGAGCCACAGCTGGAATGAGACTGCTACAGTAAGAAGGCTTTACATTTTTCTTTATTTATTCCCTTCTGATTCCGATGGCTTATTTAGATTTCTGCTTATACTGAGATTTTTAGGATGTAGAACGTCATGTGAACAAAATAATAGTTGCTTCATGGTTGTAATGTTCATTAGTTAAATGATGATTTCCTTACAGTCCTGTCCTCATATCAGCTGTAGATCTGCACTGTCCTCTGTTTCTTTATAAAAAGTTTCAAACAAGTCTGCTGCCACATTGACTCTGAAAAGCTCTATCAGTTCAGACCATAATCTGATTTTTGTGGCACTTTAAAATGTACAGAGGAAGAGAGGGTGAGTGGCCACGCTTTGTGGTCTTTGACAAAGAGACAAAGGTTTACTCAGAGCTTTGTTAGAGGGGAAATAATAAAAAGAAATGATCTGAAAACTTTCTACATCTATTGACAAAAACACTTAACAGAGTAATTCAACAAATCTTCATGCTGTGAACAGTCATTTTTTGTCCCCCATAGTGGAGTGAAAAGAGAGTTGGAAATACCCTCCTTCCACCTGTCCATCTGTCCATCCATCCATGCAGCTTATGAGCACAATAAATTGAAAAATAAGTGATATACCAACTTCCATTTTGGTGTGTGGTTTTAGCTAGGCATAAAAAAGTTTATTTTTGAAGACTGGGTAGCCATGTCAAAATCCGAGCTGGCTACCACCATATGTAAACTGGTCACCCTTAAAATATGCTTTCTCTTTTTCATATTGCTTAAAACTGTTGTTTCCTCAAATGGCTGAGGTGGTTAAAGATTTATCTATGGTGGTCAATGCCACCATTGGCCACCCCCTTGCTCCACCAATGTGGTTTGCGGTGGATAAAACTGCTCTCTCCACTCGTGAGATACATCATTCTGCTCTGCCTTGAACAAGAAAAAAAAATTACCTCTGTTCTTCTACAATGGAAGAAGTGGTAAAAGATAATGGATGGATGGATGGATGTTCTTCTACATAGTGTAACACTTACACACTTGAATATTTTACACTAAAAACATTGTTTACTTGCATTCCCTGTGCAATTCCAATCCAGAAAAACACATCTCTAAAACTAGAAACATTCACTATTCAAATCCCTCAGCGACGGGGGACATTGACGTAATGGTTGTTTACTGATTGTATCAGGGACAGAGCTGAGCATTTGGCTTGCATCTACAATATACAGTATGCAGGTCTGAATGGTCTCAGTATGTACTGAAGACATCTTCCCTTAGGCCATCATATCAAAAGTCTAAGAACCACTCAACGACACATAATAGATCTATTCTTAAAATCAAATGGGATAGCTACATTACAAATGATGAAGTTCTAGACTGTGCATCTGAGGACACTGAGATCACACTTAGAAATAGAGTGAGTTGGAGACGTTGCACGCCTGCCTGTTGACCATTTAGTCAAGATGCTGCTATATAGAGAACTTGTGTATGGTTCTAGAAAACTTGGTTGCCCTTTTCTTGGATATAAAGATACTTTCAAGGACATTTTGAAAAGTAGTGATGCACTCTATATGAGGGAGGATATTGTAATTGTGAGGTCAATTGTTGCTGCTGATCTGTTTCATGTTGCTGCTGATCTGTTTCATGTTGCTGCTGATCTGTTTTTCATGTGGCTGTGTTCAAGCATGCTCATCTGCTCACATAGACTCATGTTCATGCTGCAGTTCAAAATACAGTAATGTTTTATGTTATTAGTGTTTATTGTATTTTTAGTTTGTTTTTCTTAGTTCCTATCTTAGATGTTATTACGTTTTTTCTTTTACATTTAATTGTTGGATGTAACTGGGACCCTGCGTACACAATTTCGTTCCACCACATGTACCACATGTGGTGCGAATGAAATAAAGAATCTATAACTCTGACTCTGACTTATTTTTCAGTGTATCACACTCACAACATGCACAGATAGATGGATGGTCAGAGGTATTTCCAATTCCTTCTCATCTCACAGACAAGGGTCAAAAATGTCAACTCACCCTTTTACGGTGGGATTTTTAGGTCCAATGGACTTAAATCTTCAGTTGTTGCTCTTACACAAAGATCTATGAAGTCTCAAATTATTTTAAGCTCCTTTATTTCTACTGTCTGTTGTAGAGCATCAGCAGGTCTTATGTCCTACTGTTTGTTGCTCATTGGCCGCCAACTGTGTAGTGGCTGTGGGTCTTAATGAATGCTGAGCAATAAATTAGATTGGATATCTCCAGAAGGCACATTCACAAGATGTGAATGAGGATGGAGAGCAGAGGTGGGCCCGTGGGGGGGGGGGGGGGCG
>JARVLU010000179.1:1817878-1837135 GCA_031762415.1 Simpsonichthys santanae | reverse complement strand
CGTGTTTAAAAAGACGTTTTCGATCGCGATTTTACTTCCGGTTTTACTTCCTGGTTCAAATTTTTTCGTTTTTTTTTTGGGTTTTTAGTTAACTAACTGCTTGGAAATGCATTTAGAATCATTAATACGGCCATTCGAAGTTGTTTTACATTAAAAAAACGTGTTTAAAAAGACGTTATCGATCGCGGTTTTACTTCCGGTTTTACTTCCTGGTCTGGCGCGGTTCGGCTCCGAGTTACGGCAGAATCGACCTACGAACGGTTCTTAGGTCCGAAACCCGTTTGTAGGTCGAGGACTGCCTGTATATATATATATATATATATATATATGTGTGTGTGTGTGTTAGGATGCTTGAGAGAAGTGGAGCGCTACGTCTGTAGCATCTTAGCTTTGCATTAGTGTGTGACGTAAGACGCTGTGTGTTAAGGTGCATTAAAGTTAAATATATTTTAAACTCCACACCTTATTGTCCTCAAGCTTCGTGAGAAACATCCTTTAGATGAGTAGTGTTGAACACAAGTAAAAAAGTCTAGTGGTGATGTTTTTTAGTTCTCTGTAAACTCAAATGGTGCAGATTTGAGGCTGTGTGTTGAAGTGCATTAAAGTTAAAATGTATTTAAAACCCACTGCTGAATTTACACAAACTTGGTGAGAAACATGCTTTAAATTTGTGGAATTAAAATAAGGAAATCTACTTGAAATTTTGCTTTTTTTGTACACTAGTGTGCACTTTTTTGTACATTGGTGTGTGTGCGTGCTCACGCACACACACATACACACACACTGTGTTCCCCCCCACCCCCTCCCCATGTTACATATTCTTCTGACGCCTTTGAATTCAAGTTACTGTATGTGATTTAAATGATGTGAAACATGTTGCGTGTTATTAAAGTTTACTGAAGACATCAGGTTTAATTTTTATTTATTCATTCAACACCTCAAACTGTCACACAAACACTGATAAGAAAACTGAACACACTATAAAAAGAAGCACATTAACCAAAGTGTAAACTACAGTCACTATCACATTAAATAGTTGGACTTCCAGACTTTGGCCTCATGAAGTTTTGTCTGACCGGACCTCTTTAAACTGAATACCCCTGGTGCAGGGGGGTAGAGCTGCAGCGTGCCTCTCATACCTCTGCAGAAGGTGGAGCTGCTTGACTGCCTTCCTCTCAGATCATTTCCCTCCGCAGCTGACTGCTCGCCAGCTGCTCGGACCAGCCTAAAGTCTCCACATAGCACACATAGCACACACACTGACACATGAAAACACACACGGCCACAGCAACAATCAGTCACAACACATTCCTAACGTGCTCCTACAAAGGTTCACTTTGATGTCGAGAACTTTACAGACCAGTGTCGCCACCTGCTGGTGAACATTTACCTCTGGTGTTTTTAATTCTTCTCACAAACATTCATCTCTACTCATGTTGAAATAAGCTCCTCGCTTGTGTGTGGAAATGAAATTCTGTTCAAGTTGCTGTCGTCTTAAATGAGCTGAGGCCGAGCGTCTGAACCTCCCACACCAAAGAACGCTGCGTTAGTTACTAACAAACCTCCACATCTCACCACGACACGCTCTGTCTGGTTTGTCGCTGTGTTTTTCAGACTAACATGCTCAGTGTTCCTGCAGTTCAGCTGGTGGTGCACACCTCAGAGGTTCTGGTCATTGTTTGCTGATGACAGTTTAAAGTTTGTAACATTTGCATCAACTTCCTGCTGAACAAAATGAAGAAGGTCACTGCTACTTTGAGTCTGACAGATCACCCAGGGAGTTTTGTGAAATCATGCTAAAACCAGTTGAATGTATTATCAAACCATTAGACTGATGGGATGATGGGTTTGTGTTAACGTGTTGAACCTTGTGTTGCAGGGTGAGTGATGAGAAGGATGCTCGGGGTTACCTGCAGGCTCTGGCCACTAAGATGACTGAGGAGCTGGAGGGTCTGAGAAACACCAGCCTCGGAGCCAGAGCCACGGTACCAAACGTTCCCCACCTCGTTTAAGTTCATTGTAGGAGCTGCTGGGTCTAATAAAATCA
This sequence comes from Simpsonichthys santanae, assembly GCA_031762415.1. Lineage (NCBI taxonomy): Eukaryota > Metazoa > Chordata > Actinopteri > Cyprinodontiformes > Rivulidae > Simpsonichthys > Simpsonichthys santanae. The sequence goes on along the minus strand of JARVLU010000179.1, from coordinate 1,835,088 downwards.
GCTGATTGTTGGTGGACAAGCAGCCTCTGGTTCTGTTTGGACAAACTAAAGCCTGTTGTATTATACTAATTTACATTTATAAATAAAAACAAGCTTGAGATGATGGCAGGTCTCTGTTCTTTTCAACCTTTTTGTCCTCTGTTGCAGGACATGCCTTGGAAGATGCGGCGTTTCGCCAAGCTGGACATGTCTGCGCGCCTGGAGCTGCAGTCGGCCCTGGACACCGAGATCAGAGCCAAACAGAGCATCCAGGATGAGCTGAACAAGGTCAAAGCTGACAACATCTCCACCGAATGGTAAGTACCCCTCACTGCTGCAGCTGATCTCCTCCAACTGCTGTCTGTGATACAAGATGATCTGTGGGCCACCAGCAAACTGCAGGAGGTGGAGAATAAAAACCAGGAGCTGCTGGCTGAGATCGAACGGCTGAGGAAGGAGACGGAGGAGCTGCGGCTACGCAGAGGTAAACCTGGCGACTGCTGCAGACACGTCCTTAGTTTGTAAGGCCTCATGTTAACGGACTCTGCAGACCGGAGGGATTATCTCAGTAAGTGAGGGGTTTATAATCACAGCTCTGCTTCAGCACCCACAGGGTACACACATGTATTGTTCTTAGGTCATATGAAACCTGGTCCAGGTCTTAGACAGAGTCCTGTGACCCATTTAAAGTCACTCTTTGATGTTTTAATGCCGACCAGCCATTGTGTCTGCAGGGGTCAAACACCAGGACTCTCAGAATTCCTTCTTGGCTTTCCTCAACGCGCCCACCTCCGCCCTCGACCAGTTTGATGTAAGTTTGACCAAACGTCCTTGTTAACATAAAACTGATGTGAGCAAACAGTATGAAATGTTTGAGACTCGTTGAAGCACAAGCAAAGAATATCTTACCTGTTGTTTGAAAGTTTTCAGTTTGTGGAAATGGTTCAGTTCTGACAGGACTGATGAGCTAATAGCTAGTCCAAAAACACCCAAGGCTAAAGAGGGTTCTGTCATCTCAAAACACTCTAATCTATCTTCTATAGCAGCTAGCTGAGCACTTCCAGTGCTGTTGGGGAACATTTGAGCAGGAATAATCATATGGTGCCAGCTAGGGCTGGGCCGTATCATATCGTTCACAATAATACCGGTAAAAATAAGTTTGCCCTGGAAAATCAATTATATCATGATATGCTAATTTGATGACGTAATACATCAGTGTTTCTCCTACACAAGCAGGGTGGGGCATCCCACCCCGTTAACAGAACCGAGCGCCCCGAACGACTGTACCGAACTGCGCTCGTTAGCTGATCACCTTGTTACAAGTTCTGGAAGTTATAGCTTATTTAAAGACAACATATATTTTCTTGTATATTTTCAATCTAAATAACAGAAGGATCATTTTTATTATTTTTTATACTTTGAGACTGAATACTTCACTAAATAAAGTAATATGAGTAAAATTAGCCCCTTGTTGTTGTTGTTTTTAGTTTTTGTATAATACTGCAAAGCAACATGTTAAGTTAATTTTGTCAAATGAAGAACTATAATTTTTTTTTTTTTTTTTAGTTATATCACAAAATTGATCGTTATTGTCAGATAACAATATTATATTTGAGCCATATCACCCACCCCTAATGCCAGCCTAAAGATATGAATGATCATGTTGGCGTAAACTGCCATTAAATATTAAAATTAGACGTGGCTCCTCTTGGACTAGCCTTTAGCTCGTCGGTCTGGTCAGATTTAAACTCTGAGGTCCTTCAGAGAGCTGTCTGCAGAATGTTCACGACCTTTCTACAGAAGTCCACTTCAACATGACCAAACTGGATATACGGCTGAAGGCTCATTGATTTCTTGCACTTTGACTTTTGATCACAATAACAGATTTGTTTGTTTGGTTGTTTTCCTCGCATCACTTTGGTACATCAGGACTCTTACTCCTCATCTTCATCGTCTTTAATTGAGTTTTGGGAAGATGTAAGTTGGTCTTGAGTAGATGGAAGTCTGTGTGTGTATCCATGTAGAGGAACTTGACCCCATACGACTTTTTAGAAACATCAGAGGTGTTCTTGTTCGTGGAAGGTTAGAAGATGCCTCAGAACCAGCATCATGTCCTTTACGCACAGTTGTTGCAATTCATCGTGCTGACTTCCTGAGTGCCTCCTTCCTGATAATCATCAGTGTTTATTCCATCCTGTTTCTGCCCTCGGAGCTCCTCTCATCACCGTCAGACGCAGCGCCTCCCAACCACAGAAGCTGGCCTGTGCAGGAAAGCTTTTTGAGATAACCTAAGTTTAGTTTGAAGGACTTCATTTTGAGAACAGCCCTTAAACACCAGGTTTTGGGTTGAGTCAAACTAAAAGATGTGGCTGAAAGAGCACGTAGCATCAAATAAAAACCCTGAAAGTTGGGAGCTGCTGCCAGCTGTGGTACATTTTCCTCCTGTCTCCCTGAGTCTGTGTGTTTTCAACAGTGAGACAGCTGTTCTAATGTTCACTCGTGTCTCTCTGCCTGTCTCCTGCCACTGAAGCGCTCGCCGTCCGTTGGCCCAACTAGCAAAGGCAGACGTGTAAGCACCATCACTGCAGCCTCCTCCTCTAAACGTCTTGTCTGTTTCACTGTGGTGCATCGCTGCCTGTCTGACTGCATGAGAACACGTTCCTGTTTTTACTGGGCATGAGTTTCTGTTGTTGTGGCGATGCTGTGTGTCTGTGTGTGTCTTTGTGTTAACAGCGGTGCATGGGTTGTTCGATCATTAGACTGAGTTGGGTTAGAAAACAAAGCAAGTGGATGGGACTCATTTTCACCACAATTCTTTGGGTTGCAAAACATTTTCAGTTTGGCTGCACAAAATACTCCAAATAAATGAAGTCACATGAGGAAAAACGTTACACAGACATCCCTTTGAGCAACATTACATTAATAAATACAAATGAAAAGATTAAACCACAGCAAACCTGACATTAGAGCATTGATCAGAGAAGCACCTTATAGGCCAAAGATGACCCTGGAGCTCAGCGCTGCTACAGAGATGATAGCATCTGTCCACAGGACCACCAAGAGCTGCTCAGAGCTGAGAATGAGAGAGCTGACAGGAAAAAGTCATAGATTCAAACTGTTTGAGGTTTTGAGTAAAACTGAACCTTTTGTTCATCAAGGACGACACATCTGCTGCAAACCTCACACCTCTCGTCATGCCGAAAACAGCATCTCTACATTGAAGTATGGTGGTGGCAGCATCATTCTGAGGGCTGTTCTTCCTCAACAGAGACTCAGTAATTGGGTGGAGGTGAAAGACGGATGAATAGGGCAAAATATAAGAGAAACTTGAGTCTGGAGATCAGGCAGACGCAAGACATGAACACAACACAAGATGGAGCCAGAGACCAGGAACACAAACACCACACACCAGTGGTTGAAGGAGAACCAGGTCAAAGTTCTGGACTTATCCAGTCAAAGCCCGGACCTTAGTACAACTCAGAATCTGCGATCTGATTTAAAGATCAGATATGATCACAAGCAGCACCATCCAACCTGACAGAGCTGCAGCTCTTTGGTCATGAAGAACCAACAGCTGCCTCATTGGTTCTTTGGACCAACATTTCAGTGACAAGCCTAAAACAAGATCTTCTGTAGGGCTGAGGGCTATAGATGCATTAATCACTTTCAGGGCTTTTTTCCATAAGTGTGGAGTATTTTGCTGAGATTCTTATTCCTCCAGGTTGTAGGACAACATATACATGAAGGAACTGGGGTTCTTCAAAGTGTTTCAAGCATGGATGCTGCATGTTTCTGTTCAGTTAGTTTAATGGCTAACACGTCATGTTCTCCTCCTTTTGTCTTCTTTAACTTCTTTGGTCATTTCTCTTCTTTTCGTCATCCTCCTCTCCCTTGTCATCTTCTCTCGGTTGTTCCTGTATCTACACAACCTCCTCCTCTCAATCTCTGCCTTGTTGTCTCCAGGTGGACTCCATGGACACTATGAATAACTACACCCCCTCCAACACTCCGTCACGGGACGACGACCACAAGTCCCACCTCAAATCCCGTTCCCGTTCACCGTCCATGGCCAGTGACATGGAGCCCATTGAGGTCAGAAACCAGTCATTTACCTAACAGAAGTATCTACCACTGCGTGGGCTCACCAGGTTAACAAGGTTTCTCTTCGTCCATGGGCGTGGCTTAATGTTGGTCTTTAAACAGTCCAAAGATGGTTGAGCCATCAGAATGGCCTGAGAATGTTTGGTATGTTGGACAACTCGTTCAGATAATAAAGTTGCGTGTTCAGCTGCAGCTCACAGTGCTGCTGCTGAGTCCAGCATGAATACAGAACACTGACACCAGGAGAGTCCACCTGGAATGTTCTCAAGAGGTTTCAAAGTGTGGTCCTGGACTGGGTGACGTCCCTGCTCAGAGTTTTTGTGTTTGTTCTGCAGCTGATTGACCTTCCAGCCCGTTCAGTTCAGACCCCCACCATGCGCCCAGGAGCCTATGGCAGTATCGGTCGTTCTTCACCCAAGGTTAGACGTTTTCCTCAAGAGTTCTTCTCTGCTGACCAACAGTTTGAACACCACTGGCCATAACTTTCTTTTCTCTCAGCCCAAAGCTCACCAGTTTGTTGTGAAGTCCTTCAACACACCCACAAAGTGCAACCAGTGCACCTCCCTCATGGTGGGGCTCATTCGACAGGGCTGCACATGTGAAGGTAGGAGAAGGAGAAACCTTCAAACATTTCAGGTGCTGATTGGTTGTGAAGCCTTCTCACGTGTGTGTGTGTGTGTGTGTGTGTGTGTGTGTGTGTGTGTGTGTGTGTGTGTGTGCGTGTGCGTGTGCGTGTGCGTGTGCGTGTGCGTGTGCGTGTGCGTGCGCGCGCAGTGTGTAATTTCTCCTGCCATGTTACGTGCGCGGACAAAGCTCCAGCAGTGTGTCCTGTGCCCCAGGACCAGACCAAGGGTCCGCTGGGCATCGATCCCCAGAGAGGAATCGGGACGGCGTATGAAGGACACGTGAGGGTGAGTATGCCTCACTGTGACCTGGTGAGGTCTTTCTAAACTCATCCACAATTGGTTGAAGTATCAATGTGTGTGGTTCAGGTGCCCAAACCATCAGGGGTGAAGAAGGGTTGGCAGAGGGCGATGGCGGTGGTGTGCGACTTCAAACTGTTCCTCTACGAGCTGGGGGAAGGAAAAGCAACACAACCAAGTGTGATAATCAGCCAAGTCATAGACATGAGGTAGATATGGACGTGAAGCCTGTCTGGGTGTTGGTGTCAGGTCTGCACTTTTCTTGTTTGATAAGAACAAGTCAGATGTTTGTTAGCTGTGCTTTGGGTCTAAAATTCAGACACATCCAGCTGTGGTCTGACGATGACTCAGCGCTTCATCATGGTTTGGTCTTCAGTCAGAGGATGAACTGAAACATTTAATGATGTTTCTTCCAAGACTTGTCCAGCATGGTGTGACGCCTCGCCTATAGTGATCAGGCTGAACACTTGTCGTGTTTTTGTCTCTCAGGGACGAGGAGTTCTCAGTCAGCTCTGTTCTGGACTCAGACGTCATCCACGCAAACCGCAAAGACATTCCCTGCATCTTCAGAGTGAGTCGTCTTTAGGACTTCTGCTGCATTCTTAGAGCTCCATCAGAAACTTGTGGAACCCTCAGCACTGTGCTCTGTCCTCAGGTGACGGCATCCCAACTGTCCCCCACCAGCAGCCAGAAGACCTCCATCCTGGTCCTGGCTGACAACAACCAGGAGAGGAACAAGTGGGTGGGCCTCCTCAATGAGCTGCACCGCATCCTCAAGAAGAACAAGCTGAAGGAGCGCTTTGTCTACGTCCCCAAGGAGGCTTACGACAGCACGCTGCCCCTCATCAAGACCACCCAGTCTGCTGCTATCATAGGTGAGGACTCAAACCACTGGAGCTCTGCAAGAGAAGGTCTCAGTCACAGACCTGGTCCTCTGCATCTGATTGTAGAGCCTCTGGGTTTGTTGGTCTTTCTACTCCTCTTTATGGTCTTACGCTCATCCAAAGACGGACATGTTACGGTCTCCGTCCATAAACCTTTTTTCCTGCCCGTAACTTTGGATCCACTCAAGATATTTTAATGAAACTTCACATGCATTTACATCATCGCTACAGCGTGGTGTACATTTCATTCCCCCGGCTGTGAGGTCAAGCTCTCAGATCAGAGGTAGACAGGACATTTTCCAGGTTGTCCAGAACCTCCTGACAGAATCTGGTTATCTGCAGCCTTTACAGTCAAAACATCTCAAGAAACATGTCATTTAATGAGTACATTACATTGTATACAGAGTTTATAATGTTCTCAGGCATTCATCTTGTGGACTTCCTACTGAGACACCAACTCTTTTAGGAGCTGCTGGAGAAGAACTTCCGCAAGTTCAAGTTATTATCCTCAAGGGGCAATTTGTTTCAGTTTGTAGGAACATGGAACTTTACAGGACAAGACATTGAGACATTAAAATGAAATCATCAATGTTCATTGAGAGACCTGATTGCTACAGGGATGAATGAGTTTTTCAGTCTGTTCGTTCTACATCTGGGCTGCAGATACCTGCGTCTAGACGGAAGCAACCTGAACTCACTATGGATTGGTGATCAGGATCTGCCTGAATCAGCCTGGTCTTGTTCACTGACCTCGCCTTGTGTAGGTCAGTGACGTTCCAGCAGTTTTGCTGCACATCCTGACAATCCCCGAGAGCTTGTTCCTGTTTTTACATGTCAAAAGTCCAAATCAACAGATGAAGGTAAGCTCTGTTTAGGTCATTCTCCTCATCCTCCTCTTCCTCTTCCAACTTTGAAGACAGGTACTCTTAAAACACATGTAAAACTTAAAATACAAAGTACCACGAGGAACTGAATTTAGCTGATATTTATAATCGAATACAAACAGCTTACTTACTTGTTAAAGTTAACAGAGACTCACATTTTATTATAATATTATAAGAAGTGAAACACAGCCTATTTCACTGTGAGGGACATTCAGGCTGAGCCCCCCCCCCCCCATCTACTTTGAAGACCAGAAGTTTGGTCACATGTGCAGGTTGCACATGTCTGCACGATGATGATGCTCACAACACATTAACATTTAATACAAAGTTGGACTTCAGATAAAAAAGTCCTGAGGAGTTTGGAGGTTTGGTGCAGGAGAAGGGGGTGGGGGTTATGATGTATCAGTTTTGTTATCTCCCAGTCTGCAGTGAACCAGTCACGTGTGAACACGTTAAATAATTTATTACATGTCATCCCCTTTCGTTAGAGTAGCGGGGTGCCCTCCTTGGAAAACAGTCCAGGAAACCCTGCTGGATGTTCTCAACTGCAGACAGTTTCTGAGTTAGGAACACAGAGTTCTATTTCATCCCTCCTGACTGCCAGAGGCGGTGCTTAAAGCACTGAATGAACATTCTTGCGCATGCACATGTCGAGAATCTTATACCAACATGGTCACGTGTGACACCGGAAGTCTATATAGACACGTGACAGCGGTAGCTCAGTCTCTTTTCATCTTCTCGTGTGCAGGTTGCATAGTGATAAGACTTGGTTGTTGCTTGTCGCCGGTAGCCTCAAGACTGCGGTCGGAGCTGTGAGGATTTTCTCACCCTCCAGAGGCTGCGCAAGCTCTACGTTGATACAATTTGTTCTTCGATTGGTAATTTGTTTCTTTCTTCTGCTCGACGGAATGGCGGCGCGTTCGCTCCCGCGTTGATTTTTCCTGTTGCTGGTATGTCGTTAGCCAACTCCGACCAGCTTGTTGCTTTTGTTATGTTGTGCGGCCGTGTTCAGCTCGCCTGTATATTGTTTAATTGCAGCCATTTTCAGGCTTGCTTTTTTGTTACATTATGCAGCCGTGTTCGGCTCACCTGTATATTGTTTAATTGCAGCCGTTTTCGGGCTTGCTTTTTGTTATGTTGTGCGGCCGTGTTCGGCTCGCCTGTATATTGTTTAATTGCAGCTGTTTTCGGGCTTGCTTTTTTGTTACGTTGTGCGGCCATGTTCGGCTCACCTGTATATTGTTTCGTTGCAGCCGTTTTCAGGCTTGCTTTTTGTTACGTTGTGCAGCCGTGTTCAGCTCACCTCGTTACGTATTGTTGGGAACCCCTGGTGGCGTTTTCTGCTCGACCGGGTTCCCTGACCCGTTCGCTTGTCAGCTACGTGTCAAGCGTGGCGATTTCAGCTCGACCAGACCGTGTCCTCCGAGCGTGTGATGCTGGATGTGCCGGGCTGCAGGGTCTGTTTGACCCCTCTCCAGGTGGAGGATGGGCATGATCTGTGTCCCTCTTGTTTGGAGCCAGATCACCTGAAGGAGACCTTGACTGATGCGGCCTGCCCTGATTGTTCTGTTCTGCCCTTGTCCCTGCGTACTGCTCGTTTGGCTGCCTTTCAAGGCAGCCAGCCTGTGAAGCATCTGACTCCTGGGGCTGTGGACCCTCCACATAAGAGGACCAAGAAGAGCCCCAGGGATTTGGAGGGTCTATCTGGGCAGGTGGCCCATCTTACTTCTGAGCTGGTACAGATGAAGGCGATGCTCGAGTCCCTTAGAGCCGGAGGTGGCTCTAGTCTGACTGGGGACCCTGGCTCGGGGCAGAGCATGGGTTCGGGACTCTGTTTTGGAGGAGGACGCTATATCCCTGGCAGCGTCTGGTACTGATTTCCAGGACCCGTTTGAGTCTGGCTCGCATGTGTCGATGGCCAGTTCACGTACCTCTTCCTGCTCTCATTCGGAAGAGGACGATTTGATTGTTGGCACTTTGAGAACTGCGCTTGCTTGGTTGCAGTTGGATGCTCCGCAGAGCCAGCCTGATGCCTCTAGTGCTTTCTTTCGGCGTCCTACTACTAAGGCGTCCTTTCTGGTTCCCTCGTCTGCCCACTATGTGGAGGTTCATGCCTGTTGGGCGGACACTAAGGCCTTTTCGTGGCCAACCTCTGATGGCAGGGCCCTGGCGGCCATGCAGGATGCACCCAAGTTTGGCTTGGGTCATATGCCTCCTGTTGAACCTGCCGTAGAGTCCCTCATTGTGGCTCCGGATGAGGTTCTGCGGGCTAATGCTAGGTGTCCTTGTCCTCAGTGTCGTGTGACTGATGATCTTCTCTGTAGAGCTTATGACTCTGGGGCTCGTTTGGGGCGACTCAGTAATTCATTGTCGCATTTATTACTGGGTCTCTCTGCCTCTCTGGAGGGCGTGGCTGTTGATGCGCCTACTCAGCAAAGTTTGGTGGACACTTCTCTTCATGCGTTTGCTCTGTTGTCGAGGGAAATTGGCTATGTCCTGTCTACTCTTGTCCAAGCACAGTGACAGGTCTGGCTGGTGCAGTCTCCCCTTACAGAAGCCTGTAGGAGGATCCTATGAGTCTTCCGGTGATTCCTGGGGAGTTGTTTGGCTCTGCTGCACTTACAGCCTTGGAGTGGTCAGCCCAGGCTTCTCATACCAGGCAGCAGCTGGCCGGCCTTCATGGCAGATGATTGCAGCGCCATGCTGGGGGTGCTTGTGCGTCTTTTTTACGCACTTGTCCAGCACCGCCTATGCCCTCCGTCGGGCAACCATGGCCTGTTGCAGGGCCTCCTCCTGGCCAGTGGGCTGTTCCCAGGGGTCGGGCTCGCGTCACTTCCCAGTCCAGGCAGTCCACTCGGCAACCCTCCCGCCCTCTTGGGGGCAGGGGGATTCAGAAATGATGCAGAGCTGGCGGTGGGACATTTTACCCCGGACCAGCTCCGTCGTTGAACTGCTCTCATTCCCGATCCATGGGTGGTGTCTACACTCACTCGGGGTTACGCGCTACAGTTCCGCTGCCGCCCTCCTGTTCCTGGTCGGGTCAGGATGACTGTGATTCACAACCACGTAAAGGCTCAGGCTCTGAGCCACGAGATGGACGCCTTGCTGGCCAAGGGTGCTATACTGCCTGTCGACCCCCTGCGGGATCCAGGGGGCTTTTACTCAACGTATTTTTTAGTCCCAAAAAGGACGGGCAGACTCCGCCCAATTTTGGACCTGAGAGGTCTCAATGTGTTTTTGAAAATCATCCCTTTCCACATGTTGCGCATCAGGGATGTGCTTCAGACGATCTCCCTGGGCAACTGGTTCACCTTGGTCAACTTGAAGGACGCCTACCTTCATGTTCCGATTGCACCCCACCATTGGCGGTTTCTCCGCTTTGCATTTCAGGGCAAGCATTTTCAGTTCAGAGTTCTTCCATTCGGCCTCTCTCTGTCCCCGCGTATGTTCATGTGGTGCGTGGCTGCGGCCCTGCGTCCTTTACAGGCCAAGGGATTGACGATCCTGCTCTACTTGGACGATTGCTCATCTGGGCGCCCACAGCAGCTCAGGCAACGGCTGACACACGCACGTTACTCCATCACATAGACCTACTGGGTGTTCATGTGAAATGGCAGAAATCCACCTTGGTTCCATCTCAAGTGGTCACGTTTCTTTGGATCACGATGGACTCCCTCGCTATGGCTGCTCGCCCGTCGCCTCAGCGTGTCGAGGGCATTCTGCAAGTGCTGCCCTCCTTTCTACCCAGCTGCGCCCCCCCCTTCTTGCTTACCTTCGTCTGTTAGGCACGCTGAATGCTGCTGCTACGGTGGTACCCCTGGGGCTGTTGTCTCTGCGTCCACTGCAGATGTGGCTCATCGGCCTCAGGCTACACCCATCTTGTGCGCCGCACCAACGCAGGAAACTGCTGGTGTCCCCTCAATGCCTCGCGTCACTGGTTCCGTGGCGGGATGTGGCATTTCTGACCAGAGGGGTTCCACTGGGCTTGCTGCCAGCTCGTCGAGAGGTTGTCTCAACCGACGCATCCACCACCGGTTGGGGGGCGTCGTGGCAGTGGCAGATCGCCCCGGGTCCATGGTCTCTGCGGGAACGGCTGCAGCACATCAACGCACTGGAGTTGGAGGCTGTGCGGCGGGCTTTGCGACACTTCCTCCCCGGCCTGCGCGGACGGCATGTCCTAGTGCAGTCGGACAATACCTTGGTGGTTTTTCATATCGATCATCGGGGGGGGACACGGTCCATGATGTTGCTGAGGCTGACCCAGAGGCTCTTGACCTGGGCAGCCCCTCTTTTTGCCAACCTGAGGGCGGCCCACATTCTGGGGGTGCGGAATGGGCTAGACGATATGCTATCTCGAGGACGGCCACCACCCAGGGAGTGGAGGCTCCACCCGGACATAGTCGGGGTCATTTGGCGGACATATGGTATGGCGGCTGTGGACATCTTTGCGTCCCGGGAGACGGCGCATTGCCCGCTTTGGTTCTCCCTGGTGGACGGTACCAGTCCCCTGGGTCAGTATGCACTGGCGCACGACTGGCCGAGGGTGCTGCTTTATGCTTTTCCGCTGCTTCCCCTGATAGGCCCAACCCTCCTGAGAGTCCTTCGGGAGGGACATTGGGTCCTTCTAGTGGCCCCCTTGTGGCTGGGCGGACCTGGTTTCCACTGCTGCACAGGCTCTGTTGCAGCTCTCCAATGCCTCTTCCCCACAGGATGGACCTTCTGTCCCAACTCGGGGGTCGGATCCTGCATCCCAATCCCAGCCGCCTCCAGCTCTGGGTTTGGCCGCTACAGGGCCCGGCATTTCCTTCTCGGAGTATGACGGAGACATTGGGCATACGATGACTAATGCCAGGGCCCCTTCCACGCGACTGCTGTACACTCGTAAGTGGAAGGCTTTTAGCAGTTGGTGTCGTTCTAGACATGAGGATCCTGTGCACTGTTCTATTTCTGTTATTTTGTCCTTTCTTCAAGCACTGCGTTCTCGGGGTCGGTCTCCATCCACTCTGAAAGTTTATGTGGCTGCCATTTCATGTTGGCATATGGCGGTGAATGGGGGGACGATGGGCCGCCACAGGGACGTTTCTTTGTTTCTGAGGGGTGCCCGGCGCTTGCACCCTCCCTTGCGCCCTGTCGTACCGGTCTGGGACCTCTCTCTCGTTCTCACTGCGCTGCGCTCTTCCCCATTTGAGCCGTTGGCTGAGGTGAGCCCTGAGCTCTTGTCCAAAAAGAATGCTTTTCTCCTTACCATGGCTTCGGCGAAGCGAGTGGGTGAACTGCATGCCTTGTCTGTTCACGAGTCCTGTTGCCGCTGGAACCGGGCTGGTTCTGGCGTTACTGTTTGGCCTGACATGGCTTTTCTTCCTAAGGTGGACTCATCTGCGTGCCACTCTGTGCCCCTCCAGCTCGCTCACTTTGCTGTGGAGGGGCCTGATGAGCCTCTCTGCCCTGTTCGGGTGCTGGAGGCATATGTCAGGCTCACGGCTCCTCTGCGGCAGTCTGATCGCCTGTTTGTTTGCTACGCAGGGCCTCGCAAGGGGCAGGCCCTTTCCAAACAGCGTCTTGCACGTTGGATTGTGGACGTGGTGGAACGAGCGTATGTTCTACAGGGTCGCCAACCTCCTGCTGGTGTACGGTGCCATTCCACCAGGGGCATTAGTGCATCATGGGCCGCTATGACTGGGGTCGCTCTGGAGGCTATTTGTGCAGCAGCCTCCTGGTCCTCTCTGAATACCTTTGCTAGGTTTTACAGGGTTAACCTGGCCGCCTTTCACCCACTGGAGGGGATCCTGTCCCAGCGTTCCTCGTCATTCCAGTGAGGTGGGCACGTTGTTTGTTTGGTTGTACGATTCCTCAGGACTCTGTTTGTATTCGTCATCCAGTGCTTTAAGCACCGCCGCTGGCGGTCAGGAGGGATGAAATAGAACGAAAGTTACGACTGTAACTGCGGTTCTATGAATCCCAGATGACCGCCAGACCGTTCGGTCCCTCTGAATCATCGTGTTTCACAAGAAGATTTAAAGGGACTGAGCTACCACTGTCACGTGTCTATATAGACTTCCGGTGTCACCGGGGGTCACACGTGACCATGTTGATATAAGATTCTCGACCTATGCATGCGCAAGAATGATCATTCAGTGCTTTAAGCACCGCTTCTGGCGGTCATCCGGGATTCATAGAACCGCAGTTACAGTCGTAACTTTCGATCACCAGCTGTGAATCAGACAACAAGCTCCACCCTGCTCTGCTCTGATTGGGTAGTATCAAACAGCAAGCCCCACCCTGCTCTGCTCTGATTGGGTCATATCAGACAGCGAGCCCCACCCTGCTCTGCTCTGATTGGGTCGTATCAGACAGCAAGCCCCGCCCTGCTCTGCTCTGATTGGGTCATATCAGACAGTAAGCCCCACCCTGCTCTGCTCTGATTGGGTCGTATCAGACAGCAAGTACCGCCCTGCTCTGCTCTGATTGGCTCAAACTGTGGCTCTGCGTCTTTGTTGAAAGCAGTGTCAGTTTAATCGCTGTATCATCTGTATTTGGATGCTTTGACAAGACCACAACAAAACACATGTTAATTTACTCCTTTCATTTTTAAAGATGACAGAAATCCATTGTAGCAATGGAGAACTTTAATCCATGTCAGTTTCACCTGGTCGTCCAGCGGACAATCTCAAGGCGAGATCTGGTTGTCCCAGACAACAACAGGTTGTCTTTATGTGGACACCTGCAAATCGAGGTTAAAGTTAAGACGAGGTCTATGCCTGTCTGGGTCAGTGCTATAGATTGCTGTGTAACAGACAGTCAGTTGGTGTGTAATGTGCCGTATGCGGTGCTCTTTTTCTCCTTCAGATCATGAACGTGTCGCCCTGGGCAACGAAGAAGGCCTTTATGTCATTCATGTAACCAAAGATGGTAAGATCCAACTTGCACATCATTTTCCTTTGTTAATTGTTGAAGTTTTATTCCACAGTTTTGACTAGAGGACATAAACTCATAATATCCAACCCCTCACCTTGTCCACTCTCCTTGCTTGGCTCACTCCTCCATCCATCTTCAGAAATAATCCGTGTGGGGGACAACAAGAAGGTCTACCAGATAGACCTGATCCCCCAGGAGCAGTTGCTGGCCGTCATCTCAGGCAGAAATCGCCACGTGCGCCTCATCTCCACGCAGGCTGTGGACGGCCGCGAGATGGATTCCAATAAGCTGGCCGAAACCAAGAACTGCCAGACCATCGTCTCCGGCCCAGTCCGGAACGGCTCCGTCACCTGCCTGTGTGTGGCCATGAAGAGTAAAATCATCTGTTACGAGGTGAGGAACCAGCGTGCACGACGGATGATGCAGCTTCCTGTTGACCTCAGCAGCTGCAAGTCGACAAGGCGTGGCTCATCCTTGAGACTTAAAGGGATAGTTCAGACACTTTGTCCATCAAAATCTAAATCAGTCATCAAAACCCTACAATGTAAATTAGATCCCACTTTTACAGCTGGTTGGATATGTTTGTATACTGGTATACTGGTATATAAATACAGTTTAGTTGTGACCCGCCTGATGAAACACCAGGTTTAAACTGATCTGTGAACAGAGTAAAATTCTCAGATCTTTGAGTTCAGCTCTTGAATAACTGGAGCAGAAACAAAAGTATTGTTTATATTTCTGTTCAGTGTTGTGAAAGAGCTTCTTCCTTCCTTACCCCCCTCCCGTCTCCTCACAGGTGAATAAGGCTAAGTCCCGTCATCGCGTGCTGCGGGAGCTGCTGGCCCCGGGGCCTGTCCAGTGGATGGGTCTGCTCAGTGAGCGCCTTTACGTGGGGTACCAGTCCGGCTTCATGCGCTACAGGTACTCTTTGTTTACATCTGGAGCCAAACGCCAGCGGAGGATTCAGTTCTTCCTTAGGACACAGTGTATTGTTTGTGCAGTCTCCATGGCGATATGTCCCCGGTCAGCCTCCTACACCACGAGGATCACACCCTGGCCTTCATCCCGCAGCAGAACCTGAGCGCCCTGTGTGCCGTGGAGATTTCCAGCAAAGAGCTTCTGCTGTGCTTCAGCGCCATCGGGGTGTACGTGGACTCTCAGGGCCGCAGGTCGCGGCAGCAGGAGCTCATGTGGCCCGCCATGCCCAACGCCGCCTGTGAGTGCAGGAAAGATGGAGGTTGTGCTGTGGACGGCTGCAGGTGTAACGTTCTTCTCTTGTGCAGGCTACAACGCCCCCTATCTGTCAGTATACAGTGAGAACGCTGTGGATGTGTTCGACGTGAACACCATGGAGTGGATCCAGACCATCCCTCTGAAGAAGGTTGGGACTCCACCTGCTGGAGTAATAAAGAACAAAGTTTGAGCTCAGGAAATGTTTGTATTCTCCTTCTAAGCTGCCACAGATGAAAAGATGTTGATGTTGGATGTTTCTTGTTGGGCAGGTGCGACCTCTGAACATCGACGGCTCTCTGAACCTGCTGGGCCTGGAGACGGTGCGCCTGGTGTACTTCAGAAACAAGATGGCCGGTGAGTCTGCGTCTCTGCATCTGAACAGGAAGAGCCGTCAGGAAGTGAGATTAAAGCTCCTGTTTGTTGGTTTCAGAGGGCGATGAGCTGGTTGTCCCGGAGACATCCGACAACAGCAGGAAGCAGATGCTGCGCAGCATGAACAACAAGAGGCGCTTCTCCTTCAGGGTTCCTGAAGAGGAGCGCCTGCAGCAGAGGAGGTCTGGACCCGAGGGTTTCCTCTCCTTACCAGAGTTTAGCTTCTTTACCTGCAGCAGATCAGCAGTTGTAGTAAAAGCCACGGTCAAAGAATCAGAACATGTGGCCCAGTTGAGCCTGGTGCAGATAAAGGTCACATTGTTCCAACAATGATGTTCCTCGTTGTTCTTCTCACAGTAACATCTCCAGCTTTAGGCACCAAGCTGGACTCTACATGACTGAACTGGTCTTTGTTTAAATGTTCTGCTGGTCCTGTTGAGGTTCTGCTCACCAGTTTATCTCTTTGTGGTTCCAGAGAGATGCTGCGAGACCCAGAGATGAGGAACAAGCTGATCTCCAACCCCACCAACTTCAACCACGTGGCTCACATGGGCCCAGGAGACGGGATCCAGATCCTCAAAGACCTGCCCATGGTACTCACCCCGTCCTCCTTTCTTTGTGTCCACACATCTTCAGTAGGATCTCATGCTATGCAGTCTCCTCACTCCTGTTCCTCCCTGTTTCCACCAGAACGTGCGCGTTCAGGAGAGTCGTGCAGGATTCAGCGGCTCGGTCAGCATCCCCTCCATCACCAAGAACCGGGCCGAGCCAGGCCGTTCCATGAGCGCCAGCAGCGGACTGGGCATACGTGAGTGACCACAGAGCTGACGTGTCCCTCAGCTGTGTGTGAGACTCAGTGCGTCCTCCTGTCTCCTCCAGGCTCGTCCTCTCAGAACGGCAGTGCTCTGCGCCGGGAGCTGTCCGGAGGAAGCTACGGGTCCAAACGGCAGACAATGACCTCCCCCTCAGAAAGCTCCCTGTCGTCTGGAGGAGGCGTGGACTGTGGCGACGCTCCACTCTCCCAGTTTGACAGAGAGGTCAGTGAGCGTGTAGCTCCAAACATAAAACTTCATGCACACCTCCCATTAGAGACCATGTCAGGCTTTATTCAGAGTCTGATGGAGCAGCAGAGCAAAGTCCAGCTCTTCTGGTGCCAGACTTTCATTTATCAGGACGTACAAACAATGATCTTCACCAGATCTATCTCCAGGTGGACAGATCTAATCCCATGTGGGCAGATCTAACTCCAGGTGGACAGATCTAACTCCAGGTGGACAGATTTATCTCCAGGTGGACTGATTTATCTCCAGGTGGACAGATCTAACTCCAGGTGGACAGATCTAACTCCAGGTGGACAGATCTAACTCCAGCTGGACGGATTTATATCCAGGTGGACAGATCTAACTCCAGGTGGACAGATCTAACTCCAGGTGGACAGAACTAACTCCAGGTGGACAGATCTAACTCCAGCTGGACAGATTTATCTCCACGTGGACAGATCTAACTATAGGTTGACAGATCTATCTCCAGGTGGACAGATCAAACTTCAGGTACACAGATCTGTCTCCAGGTGGACAGATCTATCTCCAGGTGGACAGATTTATCTCCAGGTGGACAGATTTATCTCCAGGTGGACAGATTTATCTTACAGGTGGACAGATCTATCTCCAGGTGGACAGATCTATATCAAGGTGGACAGATCAAACTCCTGGTGGACAGATCTATATCCAGGTGGACAGATCTATCTCAAGGTGGACAGGTCTAAACCCAGATGGACAGGTCTAAACCCAGATGGACAGATCTATCTCCAGATGGACAGATCTATCTCCAGGTGGACAGATCTATCTCCAGGTGGACAGATTTATCTCCAGGTGGACAGATTTATCTTACAGGTGGACAGATCTATCTCCAGGTGGACA
>JARVLU010000179.1:1263935-1275106 GCA_031762415.1 Simpsonichthys santanae | reverse complement strand
GTCTAAGAAAAGTGTGCATTAACCTGTGTGAGATTGTGCATCAAGTGTGTTGAATGTGCAATTGCTTTGCTGGCTTTATCTGTGGCAGTAATAATAAATGACACTATCATTACTACCAGCTTAAAGTCGTGTCCTGTTTCATTCATTGCACCGACATTTTCCCGACCCTGTTTTATCTTAAATCATGAGAACCTAGAATTTCATAAAACAGGCTGGCACCACCAGCTATGTCCAGGAAACAAAGCCTAGTCCAGCTGCATGGAGTTGTGAAGGATGACTGGGAGAGGGGGTGCGCGAACACACACCATCACCAATTAAATCAAGGTCAGAGCTAGTAAGCCTAGCTCAGCCGAAGCGTTATGATGCCGGTGAGAATTATTAGGATAGGGGGCATGCGAACGCACACTGGGGTGGGCGATATGGCTCAAATATTGTATTGTGATATTTCAGAGCATTCTGACAATAACGATAAATTTTGTGATATAATCCAAAAGAAAAAAAGAAAGAAAGAAATCATAGTTATATATTTGACAAAATTAACATGTTGCTTTATAAAAATTTAAAAAAACAAGGGGTAAATTTACTGAAATTACTTTATTTAGTAAATTATTCAGTCTACAAGTATAAAAATAAAAAATAAAAATGATCCTTCTTTTATTTAGATTGAAAAAGTCTGCACAAAATATGGATCAATAAAAACCACCACAAAAACTAAAGTGAAGGTGCAGTTTCCCAAAATAACAAAATAAAATGAAGCTTAAGATTGAGCATGCATCAGGGTACTTAAGATCTGTTCAGCATAAATGTAACCTACAACAAAATGCCTTTAAATGAAGTATAACTTCCAGAACTTGTAACAAGGCGTCCAGCTGACCCTGAAGCTTGTTGGTGTTTCAGCTTCTGTTCATGCAGGAACGTTTCATTTCTCTGATTCATTTTTTTAACTGATCTGTCTCTGATCACCTGCCTCTTGGTCCGTGCATTGACTGTGGAACTCAAGAGACAGTTGAGCTGCACGTGTTTGTACAGACAGTTTAGAGCAGGGGAGACGCAGCCTGCACCTGCAGCTCAGAGCGGAGTGGGGGGAGGGAGCGACAGTTGAGCTGTCTGTACCTGCAGTTTAGAGCTGGATGGAGAGAAGCTGAGATGTACATTGTTTGTTTTTAGCTTTTTAGCTAGCTAGTATTGCGCACAACTAATTAGCGTTACACCAGTACCGACAGGTGGAGGGGAGGTGTGCATTTCGGTTTGGTCGTTCGGCGCGTTCGGATGTTAAGGGGGCGGGGCGCCCCGAAGTATTACGTCATGAAATTAGCATATCATGATATCATTTTTTTGCCCGAGCAAGCTTTTTTTACCAGTATTATCGTGAACGATATGACAAGGCCCAGCCCTAGGACCAACTGACTAATTAATAAGTAATACTTTTTTGTTTTTAAATTTCATGAAAGACAAACCTTTAAAATTTAAGGACAAAATTTAACCAAATTGTTTTCAAGTTTGTAGTTTATTGTAAAAGCTGTTTCAAAGCTCACAGTGTGATGTTTTGCAATTTTAACATGAACCTTGTGCATATCTAAATAATAAAAGTGAAGATATTTTTAATAAATCTTTATTGTAAAAATCTATACTACAATGGAAAATACATGGGTTTAAAGCAGGTAGAGAAGGCAGTAAGGTAGGATTATGAATTAGATTTAAAAGTTACATCTCATGAGGTACTCCATTAGAGCATGACATCTCTTCCACAACATTCTGTGGCAAAGCCTTTAGCGTGTTCTTCTCCTAGTTGTGGCTATTAAATAGCTTAAGGGAGCACTACTGCCACCAGGTGGTAAGATGAGTTGGATTTTGGACCCCGCCTACAGAACGGGTCCAGAAGTGTAAATGGAAACACAACCACAAATGAGCTGATCTGAGCTGACTCGACCCGCACCATGACAGTGGAAAAGGGGCATAACAGCCTCAGAGTAGAAGCTGTTCCTCGGTCTAGTGGTTCTGCACTTAATGCTCCTTAACCTCCTGCCTGAGAGGAGTGTGGCAAAAAGTGTGTGTGCTGGGTGAGTGTGGTCCTTCATGATGCAGGTGGCCCTCTACCTGTATCTGGAGGTGTAGATGTCTGTGATGGTGGGGAGGCTGACTCCAACAGACTTCTGTGTAGCCTTCACCACTCTCTGCAGAGCTTTTCTTTCTGCAGCTGTGCAGCCTCCATGCCACACGTTGATGCTGGAGCACAGGATGCTCTCCACTGCACACCTGTAGAAGGATGTGATGACTGAGCTTCCCAGACCAGCTCATCTCAGCCGCCTGAGGAAGTAGAGTCTCTGATGACCTTTCTTGATCAGGCTGGTGGTGGTGTGGCTCCAGTTGAGATTATCGTTCATGTGTACACCCAAGTACTTGTAGCTGGAGATCACTTCCACCGCAGATCCTCTTATGTTCAGGAGGGTGTAGGTGTGTTTGTTCCTTCTGAAGTCCATAATCATCTCCTTTGTCTTCTTCACATTGATGTGAAGATTATTCTCTTTGCACCAGCTCTCCAGATGTCCCACCTCCTGCCTGTAGCTGGACTCATCGTTGTTTGTGATGCATCCCACCACCGCTGTATCATCTGCAACTTTACAATGTGACAGCCTGGATGAGTAACTGCACAATCATATGTGAGCAGAGTGAACAGGAGAGGGCTCTACAAACATCCCTGATGAGAGCCAGTGCTGAGGGTTTTGGTGGAGGAGGAAAAGTTGTGGATCCTCACAGACTGAGATCTGTTCGTTAAGAAGACTCGTACCCAGTTGCAAATGGAGGGGCTTAGTCTTAGTGTAAACAGTTTGCACATCAGTGTTTGGGGTATCATGGTGTTGAAGACAGACGTGAAGTACACAAAGAGCATACAGACGAAAGAGTCTTTCTGTTCCAGGTGGTTGAGAGCAGTGTGGACCACAGAGGAGATGGCATCCTCTGCTGATCGGTTCTCAAGGTATGCGTACTGAGGGTCCTCGTTGATGTTTGTTTGGATGTGGGTCATGACCAGTTTTTCTAAGCATTTAGTGACTATCGGGGTGAGGGCCACTGGTCGATAGTCATTCAGACCAGTCAGATTCAGTTGGTATTTCTGTTATGGAATGTGGGTATTTTTATGTACATATACTGTAACACCACCTCCAATCTTATCCATGTGGTCTCTACGATACAACAAACAATTCTCAATTGAAAGGAAAGAATCTGGTATAACAGGAGTTAGCCAGGTTTCTGATATTGCCATAACATGAGCTTTTGTTTGAGTATTACTTTAAATTCATCAAATTTAGGTACAAGGCCTCATATTAAGATTACAGATTTAAAAACCTCTAGTTTTACCAAGCTGGTTCAGCCTCCCTGGACTTTTCTTTAAACAGGATGATTCTTACATGTCTTTACTGATGTACAGTTTAAACCTGAGATAACAGGAGCTTGTGTAATCTTTTCAGGATATAATGTTAGTGGCTGTGTGGACTGGAGTTGGATTTACATGAAAGTCACCTGTGTGCAAATTATTATTAAAAACGTGTATAAAAACTCAGAAAATACAAAATAAATAGACATAAAAACTTCCAATAACTAGAAGAATATTGAACTTAAAAGTTGTTTTTGATTAGTGAAGACAGAACCTGTTGCATCCATGCTTTTAAAACTAAAGTATTTTGTCCAGTGATGAAAGATGGTGACATGGCTGAGATAAATACCCGTTCAGATGATGAGGTGAAGCCAGGTCCAAGTATTTTGCTCTTACACCTATTTTTTGTGACACTGAGTGACGCACACTTCAACGTCCAAACAAGCATGACTCCCCACCATGTCGGACAGAAGTACGCCCCCAAACCTGACAGCTTCTGATTGATCCTCAATCCAAGAACAGGGCATGACATTAATCCATATAAGTGACAGGGAAACTGGTACACCTCAACAGCTGGACCGGCTGCTCCGCTCCCACATCCACCGTTACATGTCCAGGTCCGGCAATACACCCCAGGGATCCCCTCCGGGCGCAAAGAACTGTCCAAGGTCCGATGGACTCCATCCACATTCGCTGCACAGCGCAGACACGCTGCAACAGCAGCAAGCCAGAGTGCCCAACCCAGCCAACGAGGTAAAAGATATTCACCAGGGTGTAAGTGGCCTGCAGCCAAAGTCGGTGTGCATGCCACAAGGCATTTGTGAGCTGTTTTTATTTTAGTATGATGTTCATCATATGCGTCCTGGATCGTCCGCCATTGTAGCATATAAAACAACAGCAACAGGAGGGCTGCAGTAATTCTGGCCAAACACAGACCTGCAGAGATGCCTGTAGAGCCAGATAGATTGTATTTCCCTGCAGCAGCCATGCCCAGCTATATGCTTCCACCGCCATCTTCCATCCCCAATGACCTGACTATTCCTACACTGTACATTTTTCTATCTATACAACTAGTTATTTCTTCAGTCTATTTATGCTCTAGTTGTTGATTGGTTTGCTCTAAATTCATATTGACTATCTGACAACAGTTAATACATAAAGTGCTATGTGTTATCGTTGTATGTTCCCATACAAAACTGGTGAAACTGGTTCTCTGCATTTAACCCATCGCACCTAGGATACACCCAGGTGGAGCAGTGAGCAGCTATGTGAGCTCCCGGGAAACAAATCAGGATTGGGTGTCCTGCTCAGAGACACCACAAGATGTGCATTGACCGAGCATTGAACCCAGGGCCTTTGGGTTCCGAGTTGGCTGCCCTACTCCTACACCGTCTCAGCCCCCAATGTTTTTCAATAAAATTATCCAAACACTCCATAGTTTTTACAAGATCTTAGGGAATTGTGAAAGTAGGGACGCTGTTCTTTAAGATGTAAAATAATATTTATCCCGTGATTTTGTACACTGGGATTACCTTTGTAATCTTCATTTTATTTGGAAATGTACCTGTTTGAAATTACAAATTGGTTTTACAAAACCTGCAGCAACTCTCTTAACTAATGCCTTATCAATCCCATTTCTGTCACGAACCAGGTTTTTGGATTCAAAGACAGCCAGACACAGGAGTACAAAAAAGTTTTTATTTGTTTTGGTTGCTGGATGGAAAGTCAAGATCAGCTGCAGTGAAAAGATAATCAGAAGCAGGGGGAGAGAGTCACCTGTTAGAATAGTAGTGATGATATCACTGGCAGTTGACCAGAGCAGCTGCAAGATTGAGATGAGCGTGAATAGAAGGGGAGTTCAGAAGCATCATCAAGTATAAACAAGTGGGGTTCAGGCACAGGGGGACAGAGTACCAATAATAATAATCCGGAAAGGGTGATCCGTGGTCGAGGAGGCAGAAGGCAGAGTCGGTACCATAGTCAAAAAGCAGAATCCCAAAAAACAGGAAGAGGCAGGCAGATGAAGAATCCAAGGTATAGGCGTAAGGTCGTAAATTCAACAGACAAGACGTGATCATCAGGCATGAATATGAAACAATGAATGGTTTGGTATAGGGACCACAGGAGGTATAATAATTCAGCACAGGTGGAGAGTGAGAATGGAGCTTTTAAAGGGTGCAGAGCAGGTGAATTAGATGAGCTGAACAGGTGAATGGAATCATGGCTGATTGCTATGAGAAAAGGGAGGTTTGGCATGGAGTGAAGGGAACAGGCTTGAGCTGGAAGATGGGTGATAGGTAAAACACAGCTGGGAAACAAACAATGACATGAGGGGCAGAAACTATGGCAGGTGACATGGGCAAAAGAACAAAAAGCATGAAGGCAGGATTATGGCAGGATGGGCAGAAACATGGCATGAGGAGCAGTGATGTGAGTAGATGCGGTCAGCAGGGGGCTGCTGACCATTACAATTTCTGAACTATGGTTGAGAACAAACTCTAAACTGGTTATTAACTTTTAATCAGGATCTATTCAATCAGTTTTATGGTCAGTGCACTGACTGCAGTCATCTATGGGCACTAAAACAAGTACCAAGTGTAAATCCCAAATCCAATTCCAGTGGTGGGCATTGTTTCGCTAATCCTGGAATCAACTTTCTGCGTAGTAGATTAGCGTTTTCACTAACTTTGAAAACTTTTAGCGGAATTAGCTTCTGCTAAAATTAAATCTGGTAAATTCAAGTCCACAATTTTTTTAAATTACTGTTCTCCACACCAAAGGCATATAGGAAAATTGTGATTTACATGAAAAAATGCGATACTATGCAGACATAAGAAAAGTTAAGTGCCACCCGGTGACATCACCACCCTCACAGTGCTTCTCCCCTTCATACCTACTGCAGTCTCTGACTCATGGTGTCAATTTATAGGTATTAACAGACTTTAACATGAATGCCAAATCAAACCAGAACAGGGGAAAAACAAGAAAAAAAAAAGAAAAAACATTTTCACATTCAAAAACATCGTAAACAGTTTGAAACGTACACATAATTCCTACCCAGCATTGCAACACTCACATGAGTGGGATGAGACTCTCTCATACATTTCACATATCTTTACTTTAATACAAACAGATTTATTACTGAGAGAATATTGATGATGATGCACAGCAACTGTGTAGTTAGTTTAGAAAAGTAGTATAAACATGTAGAAGTAGTAGAAACAAATGTGGTAAATGGACTGTACTTATATAGCACCCTTCAATCTTATCAAAATACTCAAACCTCTTTACAACAATCTGTGTCCTCATTTACCCATTCATACAGCACTCTACTAGATCTGTACAGAGAATAATCAGAGCTTTATCACATTCATACACTGATGGGACACGTCAGAGGCAATGAGTTCAGTGTCTGAAATGTAAACTGAAGTATTCCATGAAGGATTAGAAGCTGCACAAAATGCCAGATCATTTCTAGACCATTCTTCAAAACTCAGTGGTTCCTGTTCAAGAAGGCTTGAAAACATGGCAGAGCCTGTCTATCAGATGACAAAATACTGGCTGCATAACAATGATGGTCGAAGTGGGGACATCTTTACTGACCATGCACAGGGGTCAAAGGTGACTGGATTTGAAAGCACTTAGCTGGTTCTGATCTAAAAGAGGCCCGGGGTGGGTCTTTCATGTCCTTTAAGGCTGACAGCTCCAGAGGTGATGGTATGATTATTAATCCATATGTGATGCCTTTACTGCTGACAGCTTAACACAGATGTCCCATTCTCACCTCATTATTTCCCATTTCAAGGACTCAAAACATCAGTTCAGTTTCAAACGTCATTCTTGTGTCTCAGAACTTGTTTTGTCTAAATACAGCTGACAGAAATGTGTCTAGAAATCCTGTTGGATGGGTTTGGACATAAACTGAGAGCTCCAGTTAATATAATCCACAAACACAATGTACACAAATAATAATATACACATCTAGATAATACACAAACTTCCCTTGTACGCAGGCAGAGAAATATAAGCATTCTTTATTTCTTATTTTAGATTTTGTTTTGGATTCATTCAGCCCATCCCCCACACCTAACAGCTTAAGTACAGCCCTGCGTGTGGGTGTGAAGCCAGAAAGGAGAAGCAGAGGAAGGTCAGCAGGGGGAAATTACATTCACGCTACACTGACGTGCACACAAAGCACACTGTGCATGATTATCCCTTTAACGCTGCCTGACAGGGAGTTCATTTTAACCCTTGGCAGTATTCCATCCACTTGCTGCCTTTTAATATCAAAATGCTGTGCAGCAGCGGGACGATGCAGGGCTCACGGGTCAGCTGGGTGATGTCATTGTTAAAGCAGCACTCAGCTCTCTGTCAGGGGGAGCACTGCTAGCATCCTGCCAGCAATACACTCCCCCATTTCCTCGTCAGTCAGAACAGGGTCAGAAATAATGTCTTTATTTTCTCAAACCTCATTATTTTTGAAGAGATTGTAGCAGAGACTACAATTTCCTCATCATCTACCCAAGTGTAACTTACAGGTTAGCGTTGATGCTAACAAACATGCTGGCAGAAAACCTGCAGAACAGCTTGACCTGTTAGTGTCTAAAGCTGTTTTAGCTTCACAGGATACTGATGGCTAACAGAAAACTCTATTAAAATATCACATGTGACAGACACATGAACAAATATAACTAGAAATATCTGGATTTACAGTAAAAAGAAAAATATTGATCTTCTCTAGCTTCTGTCATAAACTATTCAGTGGACAACAAAAATATTTATACCTCTTGGTAAACTTTCTTCTTTGTTGCATTTGTAGCATGAAGCTGCACTGCTCTAATTATGACCCTCGACCCTTATTCATCTTTCACTCACCATGAATCGTGTGCTTTAAAATTACCTCTGACTTCAATAATGTCTGATGTTTTTCTACACGTTTCTCATCAGGGACACAGAGTCAGCTACAGTCTGACAAATATGTACCTTATTCTTCCTCTGTTTCTAAGAAAGAAAAACAAATAATTAATGAAGTTTGTTTTATTTGATTAACAAATCAGAACATGAATAATTTTGATTGGTGTTCTCAACCATTATAATGAAATCATGTATAATATTACAATGTGGATAACGCATTTCTCTGTTCTGTGTTACAGAAAGTGATTATTCCTTCAGAGACACCTGTCGTGAGAAGTCTTGGAGCTGAAGCTGTTTTCTTCAGAGAGGAGTCAAAACGTTCCCTATTTAGTCAAAACAATATCCTCAGAGCTGTTGTTTTGCACAAAGATCCTTTGTGTAAAAAGCAGTTCGCCTTGGACCACAGACAGAGCAGATCATCTCCGGCTCCGAACCGGAAGATGGTTCGTCTGTGGACCACATCCGAGAGGTCACGCTAAGGTCCACTCGTTCAACTCTTGAGCAGATAAAAATGTTGTTCAGCTACAATTGTTTGAAGTAAATAACTGCAGAAGATGCAGCCTTTTTCCACTGCAAGACTCACATTCTTGGCTTGAAGTCCAAATGTGCAGAAGGTACCGAGGGACGGTGTACCTTCTCATCAGACAAATGACAAATGATCTCATTCCTGTCACTCAGCTGTTCTTCATTTGTCATCTGCCTGGTGTTTGTTCTCATGTCTTATGATGCTTTCCTATTTGCTTCATTGTGTGAACCTTGCTAGCACCTCTCACCTCTAGTCATTGGAGCAGCCTCCAAGCCTGAAGCTGTGGAAAGCATGAACGAGTTTCTACTGCCCAGGTTAGCATCTGCCCTGATGGAACCGATAACAGCTGATTAGTGGATGACATCGGCTGCGGCTATCGAGCCGTGCGCTGTGGCAAAGGATACAAGGTGCATCAGGTGTCCAGTGGATGAGCGTTTTTGGTACTCGGCTAATGAACCATGTGGACCGTTCTTCAAAAGCGTCAGATCATCACAAGCTTTGGTTTGGTGGGTAGCGGTTTGCTGTGCTGAGGCTGTCGCTGAGTAACAGAGGAGCTGGTGAGTTTGATCCGCTGGGCTGCCGATTGGCGAAAGGATTGTGAAAGATGGCAAACAAATCTAAACAAACTTCTAAACAGACTTCAGATGATCTGGAGGAAATAAAAAAAAAATCCCTGAACTATATGAGTTCTGAATTAACAACTTTAACACAACAACAGAAATTCCTCATGGGACTATTTGAAGAAGTAAAACAATTAAAATTACAAATATGCCAAAAAGACAAAAAAATTATGGATTTGGAACAGGGGATCGATGATATGGAACAAAACTCCAGACAAGACAACCTGGTTATATCTGGACTTGAGATCAAACGATCATACGCAAAGGCCGCTGCTAATAAAGAAATACCAGAAGAGGCATCATCAATGGACACGCATTCCTTGGAGGAGCAAGTGGTATCTTTTCTGCAAGACAGAGAGATTGATATCGACCAAGAGGACATCTCATTGTGTCATACCCTACCTAGTAAAACTGATTAATCTAAACGAGTACTTATTGTTCGATTCATTAGTAGAAAAGTAAGAAACAATGTGTTCATGCAGGCTAAGAAACTGAAGGGATCTAAAGTCTATATAAATGAACATCTAACAAAAAAATGGTAATATAGCTTGTGAGGCAAGGTTACTAAGAAAACAGAATAAAATTGCTTCAACATGGACAAGGAATGGAAAAAATTTGGATACAATTACAAGATGGATCTCAAGTCAAAATGATCAATGAACTAAAGGACTTAGATAAATTTAGATGATTATATATAAAAAATGAAAATTGTGTTTGGAAATATCTTACTGTGTTAATTCAATGAAGTAATATTCTGATGATTTTGTACATGGTAAAATGATGATGTATGAAGAATCAGAATATAAAATATATAATATTGAGGATGTTACTAACACAAATTTTCTTCCGGTTGTTAAATGTAGTTAATATTACAACGTTGAACAGTTTAACGAAATTAATACAACAAATGGGGCACTTTCAATAATGCACATAAATTGTAGAAGCATTAATGCAAATATATCAAAGATATCAGACTATTTAAAAACATTTAATAAGACTTTTTCAATAATAGCATTATCAGAAACCTGGTTAAATTATGGAAACACACACAGTGCTTATATTGAAGGGTATAAATTTACATCATATGAATAGAAAAACAAAAAAAGGTGGTGGAGTGGCCATATTTGTAAAAAATGAAATACAATGTAAATTATATAGTACAATGTCTATGACTGTAGATAATTTAATGGAAATGATAACAATAGAAATAATAAACATTAAAAATAAAAACATAATCATAAGTTGTATCTATAGATCACCTGGATCAAAAATTGAATTATTCAATGATAAAATCTTAGAAATTTTGGCTAAATGTTGTAACAAAAAAGTTTTTTTGTGCGGAGATTTTAATATTGATCTGAACTCAGTGGCCGACTCAAAAGACATCAGTACATTTATGAATTCTATGTGTAGTTTAAGTTTTTTCCCTTTGATATCCCATCCAACAAGGATCACATCACATAGTGCCACATTAATTAACAATATATTTATTAATATTACAGATGGAGATATATTAAGTGGTATATTAATGAATGACTTGAGCGATCATTTACCAATTTTTACAATTTACAAAAATGATGAAATTCCTATGGAAAAAGTCACAAGAAAGAACAAAATAATAAACACATCTGAAAAAAAACTTGGCAAAATTTAAAGATGACTTAGATAAACAATGTTGGGATGATGTGTTTGTGGATGATGTAAATATATCTTATGAAAGATTTATGGATATTCTAGA
>JARVLU010000179.1:1183222-1201762 GCA_031762415.1 Simpsonichthys santanae | reverse complement strand
CTGCCCCTTTTTACCTAATGAACAATTCAAACAAAAACAATTCCAACAATAATTTCCTATAAATACCAAAAACAAAAGACAAAAAAATGAACAACTCATTAACTAAATATTCACATACAAATAATATTTAAACTAACACCATACCTAAAAGTTATAAATAGCAACAACCTGGCTAAAAAAATAAAGTATTAAATGTCTGGCTAAAAGCAAAAGACTAGCTAAAAGTATTAAAGACAGCTATATGTTTTCTACAAGCTAGTATTAATAGGCTAGCTAAAGCTAAAATTTCAAAATGCAAATTAAAAGTTATAAGTAGCAACAGCAAAGGGTAAAAGCTAAAAGCATCAAAGGTTTGGCTAAAAGCAAAAGTATAGCTAAAAGTAGCAAAAGGTAGCAACCAGCTACCAGTAGCTAAAACTGATAGGCCAGTAAGACATTAAAACAGCAACATGTTAGCAAAATTAAAGAAACAAAAATCTAGCTAAAATATTAAAAAAAGCAACAGCCTGTCTGAAAGCTATCTAAAAGCAACAAGCAGGAGAAGTTTGTTGGAAGGTAAAAGGCTAGTTAAAAGCCATAAGTAATAAAGTGATCTGAAAATAACAAAATGCCCTGCTAGAAGCTAAAAGCAAACGACTAGCTAAAACTAGACAAATAGGCAATTAAAGCCTAAAAACTGAAGCTGGCAAGCTACAAATAGCAAAAGGTTAAGTAAAACTAAAAGTAGCACAAGAAAGCAAGAACAGGGAGTTTGCTGGAGCAGAATTCACAGACTAAAGTTTTGAAGGAATCAAAGATCTTTATGTTTTTCTTTGAGGACAATAAAGTGAGATATTTTGAAAAGTGTTAAAGTTACAAAAACTTCCTTTTGGCACCCTTTTCCTGAATGAGCTGAACCTTTTTTTGAAATTTATGAATGGCTGAAATAGCACAAAGTATACAGAAGTTGTTGGACTGCAAAAACTACAGAAAAATAAAAGCAGGAAAACGAACCATTTGTACAACAGACTGTCACCATCTTAATCATCATCTGTATTTTCTGCCCGTTTCTTGATTCAAATCTTTGTTAACTCTTTGCTCCAATCAGAGCCGTGTTCTCTGTGCTGGACCTGATGAAGGTGGACATGGCCAACTTTACCCTGAGCAGCATCAGGCCTCATCTCATGCAGCAGTCGGTTGAGTATGAGAGGAAAAAGTTCCAGGAGTTTTTGGAGAAACAACCCAGTAAGGGTTTACAGTGTTTTTTGTTCGTTTGTTTGTTTAGTGCTTGTATTTTTGCACTAGAGGTTGTTCAGATAGGATTTTTAATTTGTTGAACAAAAAAAAATGTTTTAATAAATTGTCTCTTTATGAAGCTGAATTGTTTGTGTTTGACTCTTCAATATAGGCTCTGAAGGACATCTAGTTGTGGTGTGAAAAAAAAAAATCAAACTGTCCTTTCCTCTTTAGACGCCTTAGACTACACTAAGAAGTGGCTCGAGGAAACTGTGAAATGCTTGAAAGAGACGGCTAGTTGTAGTGCTGCCTCTCCTCAGTCTCCGTCACTCATGCTCCTAAATGTTCACAATCACGCATATCTTCGCCTGCTCAGGTGGAACCATGCTGTGGACCCCTTCCCAGAGGTAAATCCTCAGTCTTTCGTGTATTTTTCTTTATGTTATTATTTTTGTTTTGTTTCTTAGCCTTTAATGACACACTCTTTCCACCCCTTG
Source organism: Simpsonichthys santanae (assembly GCA_031762415.1). Classification (NCBI taxonomy): domain Eukaryota; kingdom Metazoa; phylum Chordata; class Actinopteri; order Cyprinodontiformes; family Rivulidae; genus Simpsonichthys; species Simpsonichthys santanae. The sequence goes on along the minus strand of JARVLU010000179.1, from coordinate 1,200,050 downwards.
CAGACAGTGTTGATGGATCAGGTTCGGTTCCAGGAGATGCAACAGGAGGTCGAGCGGTTAGTTCTGCTCTCCTCAGTGCTCCTTATTGTTTACACTACAACAGGAGAGGCCATCTCAGGCCTGCCAGGACTGATGGAGACCCTTAAAAACATTGTTGGTGTCATGCTTGCAGATATGCACGCACCGTGAGTACAAATGTTTACTCTGGAACTAGCCAGATGTCATGTGTACGATCAGTAATAAACCCAATGTGACTGAACCAAACAGTTTTCTGTAGGACTTTTATCAGTCTTGCACATGATTGTGGAACAAGTTTAGCCCGCTCGTCTTTCCAAGGTTGCTTCAGTTTATTGAAGTTTCTGCTCAACTCTTCCTCTTCTTTCATGTGAATACCTCAACCTCTCCAAGTTTTCTTCCACCTGTTCTCACCACAAATCACAATGTCATCTGCAAACATCATAGTCCACGAGGATTCCTGCCTGACCTCATCTGTTAGTCATCCATCACCAGAGCAAACAAGAAGGGGCTCAAAGCCAATCCTTGATGTACTCCCACCTCCACCTTGAAGCTATCTGTCACTCCTATAGCACATCTCACCACTGTCCTGCTGTCCTCATACATGTCCTGCACCAGTCTAACATACTTTTCTGCCACTCCAAATTTCCTCATACAATACCACACCTCCTCTCTTGGCACTACACAGAATGTAGTCGACCTGCATACTCCTTCCTCCATTCTTATAGGTCACTCTATGTTCCTCCCGCTTTTGGAAATAGGTATTGACTATAGCCATTTCCATTCTCCTGGCAAAATCTACCACCTTCTGTCCTTCCTGGTTTTTTCCTTGACACCAAACCTACCCATCACTTCCTCATCCCCTCCTGCTCTGATCACCACTCTTTCCTCCCTGGGAATACTCTCTATCCAGATCTTTCCAAAATGTATCTTTCTCCTCCCCATCACATCCAACCTGTGGAGCGTAACCACTGACGATGTTTAGCATCATATGAAACATATTACCATTTCCTTTAATGCGAGGACACGTTTTAAACATCATAACTGTCTTTTCTAAGGTCTTTTAGTATGCAGGAGGCCCTAGCGACCATCGGGGAGAAACTTTGTGTTGAGCTGAGTCACTGTCTGAGCCAGCATGGATACTCTCCGTTTTCAGCCGACCGTAAGGGTACCCTGAAGGGACAAATCTCGGCCCTCATCCAGCCAGACAACACAGTCATTAAGCTGATGGGTAAGAGCAGCACCCTTCACTGTTTGTCTCCATCCCCTCATCAGTATCATTTATTTTCCTGCATCTAAAACTCCTCTCTCCTCCCAGACTCTCGGGTTCAGAGTTACCTCCTGGCTTCCCTGGAGTCTAGTCAACACAAGACCCCTTCTCCTCTCCCGGGAGGTTTGACTCCGGTCAACAGGGAGCTTAAAGAGCTCTCCGTTCGCTTCAGCCGCCTCGTCAACTTCAATAAGCTGGTCTTCTCCCCGTTTTACCAAAAGATCCTCCAGGACATCCTCACATCCGAGGAGAGCCTGAGCACCGACTCGTAAGGAGGATTGTGGTGGAGAGCGGTCCGTAGTTCTGCTGATTCCCCTCCTTAGTAACGGTTTGGAGAAAAGAATTGAGGAAGATGATCTGTAATTACTAAAGAAAGCCAGCTCTAAAGAATGTGCACCTTTAACTCACCTGAACAAAACAAAACACCAACTTTTCACTTCTGATTACTCACAGTGTTATTTATTCAATAAAATATCAAACCTCACAGTTGTGAATTTTACAATAGCCATGTTTGCACTTATTTAGTGTTACAGGAATTGATGCCTGTGTTGGAGAACTGACTACATACTGTATGTTGAACGGTTAACATTAGGCATGGGCCGGTTATAGATTTCAAGGGATACCATGGTGTTAAAAAGACAGAGTTAAAAAAAATGGTCATAATGTTCTGGACAAATGTGACTGGTTGTCCATTTTTTCTGGTAGATAACCACGTCAGACTTGTCTGCTAGTGGAGCTACACCCCTCTTTCGCAGTTTGAAACTGACATCAACAACAAGCTACAAGAGTTAGCATGTTAGCATGTTACAGTTACTACAGTTACAATTCTGTGCTGCAGGGGGGACAATATTGGGTGAAACACCCATGGAGTTCTGTGTCTCCTTGGATACGAGGGGCGACATGGAAAGGGCAACATCAAGATTGGTTCCTTCCTGTCTGAAGGTTTTTTGTGTGAGGATTTTGATTTTGTTAAGAAACTTTTGAGCGCTAATTTCAGGTTGTATGCAACAACGGGATGTGGCTGCAGATGTGTTTTTTATTTGTATGTAACTGATGTGATGTGTGTCAGTTAACGTTAACAATTTGACGGTAGCAACAAATGGCAAGATGGTTATGTGAAGAAAGTTAAAATATGAAGAAATTGAACCCGCCCGTGACAGAAGAGTCGTGATTGATGTGTACTGGAGGGAGTGACAGTGTTTCTTTCATCTAAACGAGTAACGTACTACACCAATATTTGTTGTTTAATGTTCATAAAACATGCAAATAAAGTGTTGTTTGTCCCTCAAAACACATTTCCCTAAATTATTTATAATTAATGTGTTAAAATAAATGACTGAAATATGTTTGGGGAGTTATTGGTGACAGTATACAGTACATGTATTCCAAGAACTGGAAATAAAAACAATTTCAGAAAGCAGGCTTGTAGTACTCATACAAAGCAGCAGGTAGAGCCAGATCCTCAGTGTAAAACAGCAACATATTGATAAAGGGTCTAATCAGAACCTCAAAACAGGACATGTCAACTATAAGATTATTTTTATTTTAATATTTTTTCAGTGCTTTTGTATGCAGTTTGAGCTAAAAAAAATACATACACAAAGAATTCACTCAAATATACCATATTGTTTTGCTAAGAAGCATTTTAGATAGAAACAAACTCAAAAATAGAAAATATATGACCTCATCCTGAATTTTGGTGGTTTGTTTGACTTAATGCACAACAAATGTCCCATTTTATTTATTTATGTAGTTTAAAACATTTTAGTACTTTTGTTCTGGTTTCCCAGCGATTTTAACAAATCCTTCCAGTTCACGCTGCATGTTCTGAGTATTTATCCACTGCAAAGTAACCTTCCCTACAAGGTTTTTGTAATTTACTTTATTCTTTTTTATTTTATTTTATGGTTTAGATACATTTGCCTTTCACACCCAGTTCCATCAATAAGTTGCTGGAATGTCCCCTCGAGGTTCAGGAATGTAGCATTTTCATCTTAAATCAATTGTTAGCCTGCCTGTTCTGATATAGGAACTTTTAAATGGAACATTTTTATTTTCTTGCTATTTTGATTTGCTTCTAGTTATACAAAAATCTAATTTACTTTTGAGTTTTTTTTAATCATTACGAAATCTTAAGATAAAGTTAATAAAACATTTTTAAGCATCTCAAATTAAATAATGAAATAAAACAATTGGCATATAAAAATTAACAGAAAGTAAGTTGCACTTCAATATATATATAAACAGTATATACTGTATATACTGTATATATAAATATAGATATACTGTATATATATAATATTATAAGCATCCTATGAAGAACCTTGAGAGCTTGTCCTCAGCCAAGTTCTTCGCCTGAAGAAGCTCAGAAGCTGTGAGGATCTTGTTCTTTGATTTCTCCAGTGCTTTTAGTTTAGTAACATCAGCCTGGACTTCTGAGTGACAAGTTGAAGCTATTAGGAGTGGACGGCCTGACCCAGTGGATACTGGACTACCTCACTGGCTGCCCACAGTCCATGAGGAGGACACGGGTCTGTGTCTCTGACAGGCTTGTCTGCAGTGCGGGGGCCACACAGGGAACTGTGCTGGCACCTGTTCACCCTCTACACTGCAGACTTCTCCATCAGCTCCCCGGGCTGCCATCTGTAAAAACTCTCTGATGACTCTGCCATAGTCGGCCCTATCACAGGTGAAGATGACTCAGAGTACAGACAGTGGACACAGGATGTTGCAGACAAGCCAGTGGAACCACCTCCTTCCTGATCAATGCAGGGAAGACCAAGGATCTGGTTGTGGATTTTCACAGATGCAGACCCACCCCACTCTGACACTGGGGAGGTCAGGGAGCTGACATTGGGATAGAGGACTCTTACCTGGATGTTCACCTGAACAATAAGGAGTCACAACACTGATGCACGTTACAGGAAGGGTCAGACTACCTGCTGAGGAGATGGTCTTTTGGAGTACAAAAGGAACTCTTGAAGACCTTTTTTTGACTCTGTGGTGGCATCAACCATCTTCCATGTTGTAGTCTGCTGGAGCAGCAGCTTACCTGTATGTAGCTGAGAGGAAGTAGTTAGATAAGCTCATCAGGAAGGCCAGCTCTGTCCTAGGATGCCTGACCCAATACAGGTGGTGGGAGACAGAACTCTGGCAAAAATAACTTGGATGTCTCTCACCACTTGCACAAAGCTGTTAAAGGTCTGGTGAGTTCCTTCAGTGACAGACTGCTGCACCTCCTAGGTGCACAAGGAGCTTTATCACAGGCCCTTCTTTCCAGCAGCGGTTAGACTTTAAAACAACCACTGATCACAACAAACTCAACAAGTGTTTACATCCCTGCTGTCTCTTGCAGTTTTTTCGTTTCTTGGACACAGTGTGTTGTTTTCTTTTACGTGCAAAAGCACATGCAAATGTAGTACATTATTCTTTAAATTATACCACTCTGTTCACTTCTCTTGAATTTAAGTATGCTATTTTTAATAACTGCACAGTATTTTTTTTCTTATGCTGTAAATATGTCCTTACTGTACAGACTCCTTCATTTTCTATTTTTGATATTTTCTACCTTTGTGTGAGTCTCCATTGTTTGAGTTACCTATTTTGCAGCTGGAACACCTGAATTTCCCCACTGAGGGACAGTACAGTACAGGTCTATTCTATTCTATTCTATTCTATTCTATTCTATTCTATTCCGTTCTATTCTATTCTAAGCATACTGTAAAAAAAAGTTGTAAGTAGGTATGTGTAAATATATCTGGATGACGTAAATATGGTAGTCCAACGTTTTTGGCTGTTTGGCTCCTCCCACCGCCCCCTCCCTCCTTCCTAACATTCCGCGCACGCGTAGAAGCAACAAGCTACTAGCAGCAACAGCTAGCCGTGCCAGCCAGAAGCTATCGCAGTTGGAGACGAGGCGCAGTAACATGTAAAAGTTTACAAACATCGATCTTTGTCTTAAATAGACGCAAGACCAACGTTTGGCGAATCTCGAAACGGCTGAGGAGATCATGGATTTTATCTCGGTTATGTAATAGCAAGTTTTTAATGCGTACTAAAGAGCTTCAAGTGTGCGAAAAGTCGCTGGGTCTGTTTTCGTCGTTGAACAAGATGGCAGCAGAAACAGCAGCACCGATGCAGAGTTTCACAGTGGTGCGGATCCTCGGTGTTCGACTGTTTTTTGACGCACTGGGTGGTACATTTTACTGTTGTTACTGAAGGTATGTAATCTTATCTGTAAGAAGTCGCAGTAGATATACTTTCGGTGGTATGCTGGTGGTTTAACAGTTTTTTTAACGTTCAGGGGAGTGCTCGCAGTTAGCCTGTTTGCTAACTTTAATCTTATCTTTAGTAGGCAGGTGTTAGCCTCAAAAGCCAATCAATTAAGTGAACTGCAGATGGTTAATTTTATTTTACTGAATTAAGTTGAATTATAGCAGGCCGCCAGTTTGTTGGATTTTAATATTGCTACATTTTAGTTTTGTAATTTGTAGCTGTGTAAACACTGTTGATCATTTCCTTCAAGTAAACAAAAAAAAATGGTAGTGTGGCTATGTAAGTAAACTTTTTGAGTAGGTTATCCCACAAACCGTCACACCGCCAAAATTTGCCACAGCAGAAGTTTCAACAGGTGTGTTGCCCATCCCCCTAACTCGCACGTACGTCGCACACTGCGCCCTTTTTCTCCACACGTTAACCGTCACTTGGATCCGTCTGTAGCAAACTGAGGTGTTTTACAGATGTAAAAAGATGCCAGCTGAACACGCAAACACTCACAGATACACCCTGAATGTGTGTGTTTGTCCTCTCTGTGATGGATCTCTATTTCAGGCTCGGATCTGGTCGTCCTGTGGGATATCAGGCTACACAGTTTGGCATGAGGTATAACAGCTGAGACTGTGCAAGTGTCCCTGAAAGACTGATGGCAAGAGTAGCAAGAATAACATATTTACACCACGCTGACCAACCCCAGGATGGTGGCTCTTCTGCTGTTGTCAGTATTTTTTCCCCAGTTGCATCATCAGGTTATTATCAGTGTTTGGCTGGCTTTCAGATTTGGGCAGCAATTAAAGGAAGAAAAAAAAAACACATCTGTGAATAACTTCATCTGTAATTATGTTTGAAAAAAAAGTTGGCTGCCGGAATTGTAATTATAACTTCTGGCTTACTTTCTGTGAGTTATGGCTCCTACTTTTATATTGTTGGTCACTTAATTCTGTTGTAATCAAGAGTTTTTACTTTGAGTTAAGGGAATTTGGTTTTTATTGTCAGCAGCTTGTTACTATTCATTACCCGTACTTGACAGTACATATGAGGTGTGTTTCTTTTACTGTTTACTTTGAGGCACACCCCTCTGCCTGTCTGAGCCTGTGTGTGCGTAGGCCTTATTGGCTTGGGAGTCTGCAGCCATTGTTGAACAAAATTCTGTGCTTAGACTGATAAACCTTACGAGTGGCTTGCGGGACATGTGATCAGGCCTGTGCACTGCGACCACTGGTGTCTGAGCCCAAACGAGAACAATCTGCGGCTCTGTTTGGAAATCTTCAGGAAGTGTGGCTGACAAGCTGGGCCTCTGTCTGTCTCAGCTTATCATGGCGTAAAGACCGGCTGCAATGAGAGGAATGTGCTTACACAAAGTCATACGGAATCTCGAAGTTGTTTGGATATCTTCTGAAAGGAGATTTTACTTTATCCCAATAGGTGGAAACTAAACTCACATTCTTTTTAGCACTTTGCCCTCCTCCCCCCCCCCCCCCCAAAAAAGAAAAAGCTAGTAAAAATGTCAAGCATTCACCAATTCAGGACTTGCACGCCATGTTCACAGATATATAGTAAGCAGAAGAAAACACATAATTACACAAACATATCATTATGGGTAATATGGAGCTTTGACACTTTGTAAAAATAAGAATGCATCAGCAACTTGTTAATAAGCTTTCATAGATCAGTTACAAAAGAAATTTGTTGACCAGCCCATTTCATCATGAGATCTTTACTGCAACTGATGGATTAATCTTTATGCTGTGAGTCTGTCTCGGGTCGTGGTCTTGCAGGAAGGCTCTTTAAGTTGTGCAGGGGAAGTGGAATTTAACAGAATTACACAAGACTGAGAAACCCTCTGTCAGGCTTTGAGTGCTTACCCTGCCATCATCCTGATGGAAAACAACAAGTACACTGTGAAATTATTCTGGGCTTTGGGTTCCTGTATTTCTCTTGGAATGTATGTACACAAAGAAAGTGGTCTTTAATGGTACCGGTACATGCTCTGCTGGACAGAAAACTTTGATTTAAATGTTTAGGAATAACAATTTAATGTATGTAATTTTCAAATCTTGAAATTTTATTTTCCAGTAATAGTTGTTTGAATGGTATTTGAAAATGTTGAGCCTTTTTATTGAAACTGTGTGAAAAGTGACTGCATTGCGTCATTTCAGCTGTTGCATTATTCAGATTTTACACTAAATAAGCTCCCACTGCTGTTTTCTTTCCTTCTTTGTTGACTAATTCAGTTGACAGATTTGTTAAAATAAATCTGTTGTGAGTTACTTTACTGCTATATTTCTGAAATGATGCTGGAGTACAGAACATTCTTCGTTTTCCCATTTGCTGTGTGGTTTTACTTTGTGTGAAACTGACCCTCCTGTGTAGCATGCAGGAACAAGTCATAGATGCACCGGGCTTCCCCATCTCCCATTACAGAAGACTAGTTCCCTTTTCCACTAAGGGTGACATAAAGGCTGATGGTTGTATTTACTTTGGTGGCTTTTAAATTGATATTGATGTACATATTTTTGTTGTTGTCCACAACTTACCCCAGGAGGATGGGGAGAGGAAGATGATATTTCACTTTGACCACTTCCTATATTTTAACTTTGGACCAACTAACCTCAAGTTGGCAATTATTTAAGAGTTTCTGTGTCACCTTTGGCCAAATAGTGTTGAGAAAAGAAAAATTGAAAAAATGTTGTGCTCAAACCAAGCCATGCTGTTGTGTTTTGAGCGTCCGTTTTTTTTGAAATCATGGCTTATTCTTGTGTGTGCGGCCTGCATAGCTTTATTCATTTTAAATTATATATTTGAACATGTTCTATATACATATACCGGTACTGTATAATTATATTTAAGATTTTGAGGTAGGTTTGAGATGCTCATGAGAATTGTTCAAGTGCACTGAAAAGTTTTGTTGCACAATTTAAAAAATATATAAAAGCTCAAGCTGTGACTCATATTAGAAGATTGCTTTTTAGATTGCAGCCTTGTAAAATATTACATTAAAACAATTTTTTTTCTTCTGTGTATTTAAAGGTATGGCCTCACAAGTCTTAGTCTATCCATCACACCTGCACTCAGCTCAGACAAGTGCCTTAAGAAACAGCAGTGGTACCAGCAGACACACGGGTGAAGTTCACCACAGTTACAACACCAGCAGAGCCTTTGAGCATCGACCTCCACCTAAGACCTATGTGATTGGTGTCAACTACGGTATTGCGTATCCCAACAACGTTGTCCCGTCTTCAACTGGGGCTGATTCACGAAGGCTGCACAGGGGTCGACAGCTTGTGGAAACGGAGCCGTGGACTTTGCAGTCTGCAGGAATACAGGGTGTGGGAAGCTGGGCAGAAGGCCTGGGAGGAGGTCCAGCTGGAGTCCAGGATCAGGAGCCTGTTGACCAAAGAAGAGTACCACAGGAAGAGAGTCGTGGAGGCTTGGACTGTGGACTGTCGAGTAAGGATTGTGTAAGAGCAGAGGAGGAAGAAGCCAAAAGCAGAAGAGGAGAATACGTCCCTGTTGTCGACTCAAGTTCCACCCAGAGATGTGAACAGAAGACAGGTCAAGGTGGAGAACAACCACAGGAGAGCAGCTGCTTTAGGACCATGCAGATAGTGGAGGAGGTGTCTGCTCTACCATCAATTCCTTCTTCTGTGGCCATGTTGCAGACCAGCACTGGGAACAATGGAGACACTGTCAGAGTAGGTGGCGGAGGGACACTGCCTTCTCAACTCAACAGGGTAGATGCGATCGCAGGCATCGGAGTTGATGGGACTGAAATGAGACCTGGCGAAAATTCTGAGGTAGTGGTGGGGGCTCCACTGAGTCGAACTGGATCAGGAGATGGTGACTATCAGTTGGTTCAGCATGAAGTTCTTTACTCCTTGAAGAACAGCTATGAGGTCTTGGAGTTTCTGGGCCGAGGCACCTTTGGCCAGGTGGTGAAATGCTGGAAGAGGGGAGCGAATGAAGTGGTGGCTGTCAAAATACTGAAGAACCACCCATCCTATGCACGCCAAGGACAGATTGAGGTGAGAATTTGTAGAATTAGAACAGATTTTCATAGTTACCTAAATTTGTAAAACTTAATTTTCTGGCTTTAGGGATCGTTACTGCAATTTTGTTGCATTATCACAGCAGCTCAGAACATTTTGAAAGACAACTAGTGGTATTTCCTAATAATAACAGTATTTTTTTAACAAGCTTAATTCCAAAAAAGTTGAGACGTTGTCTTATCCTGTTCTTGAAATATCAGGTGGAGATTCTGGGCCGATTAAGCAGCGAGAATGCAGATGAGCACAATGTGGTGCGTGCACTGGAGTGTTTTCAGCACCGCAGCCATACCTGCTTGGTGTTTGAGATGTTGGAGCAAAACCTCTATGACTTTCTGAAGCAAAACAAGTTCAGCCCATTGCCACTCAAAATCATCAGGCCGATTCTGCAGCAGGTAAGCTGACTTCTGTTGCTGGATTTTATAAGAACTTCAGTATAAAATATTAAGTAATCATGAAAATAACTGCATTGTTTTAGGTGGAACATATAAAGCGTGCTCAGACATGTCTAATTATTTACATTGTTTTTTTTTTAGGTGGCTACAGCTTTAAAGAAGCTGAAGGATCTGGGTTTGATCCATGCTGACCTGAAGCCTGAAAACATCATGCTGGTGGACCCCTCCAGGCAGCCCTACAGAGTCAAAGTCATTGACTTTGGCTCAGCCAGCCATGTCTCCAAGGCTGTCTGCTCCACTTATCTGCAGTCCAGATACTACAGGTCAGGACCTCCTCTTTCAGTTGAATTCAGTTGAATTACATTTTATCTACAAGGATGCACAGAAAAACCCAACAGAAGGCAAAGCTTGAGCTGATCTCATTTACTGTACTGAGGCAAATTTGTGTAATAACAGTACGGTAATACTTTAACTTGGACTACATGACCATTGTTGATTAAATAGTTGTTTTGGCATTTGTTATAAATGAGATGCATTCAAGTGAAACCTGTCAGAATAAAAACTGGACACATTTACATTATTAAAAGCAACAATGTCAAGCTTTACAAAATGGAATAATTTAAAGAAATTCAGGTGTTTCATAATGTGAATTGTTTCACAGTTTGTCTTTATAATAAGCTGTCGTAGGATCTAATTCATTCCCACAGTTGACACTTGTTTATATATTTTCCAGAGTCTTGTCTCAACCGTATGTGTTCAAGTCCTGTTCATGCTTATGCAAAATATAATGGCCTGCACACACTTATTGGGAGTTTCCCAACACGCCTTTCACTTTTGGCTCTTTGTCGGTTGCATTTTTCAGTCGTGCTCTGTGACTCTTCTCCATGCATGCATGTCTCAGCCCGTCACACCCTAATCTCTTCCGTGCATTTGTAAAATGTAGAACTGAAATGTACGCAAAGATAAATGTCATCAAAGCAATAATAAAGGAGGAAACATGCTTATGAAACAAGGTTGTGAGCTTCTCCAAACACTGTTGTGCAAAAAGAACTTCATTAAGTTATTAAGCTCATAAGCTCATGGTGTGACGCAGAATTTGTTAACCCTACTTTTCAATAAACATGGGAAATTTTAGGCAGTATAGAGTGAACCATGTTTTCCAATTTAAAACACACTTTGTTCTGTTCTTTGTTGATGATTCATTATGGCTAAGTTGCTCAAGGATGTCCAAAATTGTTTTGGTGGCAAAATATTTTTTTAATTACCCATCTGAAAGCCAGCTGGAAAGTTAATATCTTTACATTCTTGCTAGAACAGTTCATCAAGTAGCTGCTCGGTCAGGAAAATGCTTGCAAAGTCTGCAAACGTTGTGCAATCTGTTGCACATACAGTTGTTGCTAATGCACTGCACACACCCACCATTCCTGTCTTTTACAGGACTGGTTTTATTGACATGAGAGGAACAAAGCAGTTTCTTAGTTCTGCAAGTGTTCAAAAAAAGGAAATGGAATTTAAAGCTTCCTGTGCTGATATATTTGGTTGAAAATAAGATAAGCGCAAAAGCCGTGAAACGCCTGCTCATAATCATGAAAGGAACTGCCCTTGAATCAACGTGAGCAGTCTTTGTAGAGCCGCCCCTGTTTGAGAGTCTGGGCTGAGTGTGGAGCGTAGCTGTTACATAACTTGGAAGGATTTGCTCTGTGTTTGACCTGGTTAAGTGCATACAAGTGTACGTTCAAATGTGCCTGTGTGCGTTTTGTTTTCGTGCGCTGTTCTGAGATCAGAGTGCGGTTTAAAAAAAAAAAAGGCTCGGACTGAACTTCAGCGAGGTCACTCAGGACGTTGGAGTCTAGGGAAGAATGTGGTTTGTTAAAAGTCACTTTTAGATCCAGGAAGACAAAAAGAACATTCAGACATTCCTGCAGTGTGTGTTGGGTGTGTGTATTCCAGTTTGTGAAGCGGCAGCTGGGTTGGCCACTTCATGTCTCACGCAAACACGCTTTGTAATGAATAAACTTTTGTTGTTTTTAAGGTTTCTCTGAATATAGAAAGTTACTATTTCAAGATGTTTTTTTTTTTTTTCTGCTGAAACTAGAAGACCCGGAGGAAAACCATCTAATAGAGTGCAAAACAACATGTCGAAAACCATTTTTGATCACAGGTGACTGGCCAACAATTAGCATAGATGCTAACATATTATTGAGAACACCCCAGAAAATCTAACGCAATTAGCATGGTGCTGGTCGCTGGAAGTATTTACACAAATCAAACATTTCAGTCATTAGTGAAACTCGCCATCTTTATTTTTATGTTGCTTAAGACCTATTTTAGGACTGGTACTGAAGTTGAGTCCAGGCTTTAAATGTCGTAGTGTGTGATACATGCTTTACACTTGTCACTATTTAAATAAACAATAAATGTAAATGTCGTGTTTTGATAAAGTCTTCTGGGTTTAGCAAAGAAAATGTGTGAAAACACACAACTTTACCACAACAGGAAGGTACAGTAACTCTACTAGGAATAACGGCGCAGCATGGATTAACAGAATACATTTTTGACATTTGAAAATTGTTGGCATCTTCCATGAATCTTAAAACTTCCAGGATTTATCGTTTGTGTACAAATTCAGATGTCACATTTTTTTAATCTATGGTACATTTATTATAAAGTGTTTTCGTAAGTAGTGATTGTTTTTGCCTATTTTTAGACTTACATTTCTCACTTTATTTGACCTCTTGAATCAACTTCTTTTTAATTTTTTTTATTTACTGTGCTTAATGTTGTGTTTGGTTCTGAAGTTGTTAGAGCAGTTTGCAGTATACAGTATAGTGTCTCCTCTTCTCTGGTGCTCATAGTTTCTGATGACTGTATTGTTTCCATAGAGAACGTCCACAGAAATGCAGCTTTCATTACCACAGTGGAGCATTTCTTCCCTTTTGTTCCACACCAGGGATTTTCCGTTAGTTTTCTTTTTCTCTTCAGAATACAAAAAAACTTTCATGATTTTTAAAACAGGTCTTTTTACATCCTCATTAAAGTTAAAAATGTTAGCTAATGTTTGCTCCATCGCAAGCTTTCAGTGTTTTGTTTGTTTTCAAGTATGAAACATGTTTAGGTGAGAGTTGCTGTTACCACTTACTGCTTCCAAAAGGTAGTTCTTTTATTTAGTTTTTCTGGTGGCACAAGCCAACAGAGCACATCTGTCATCAATTTCAGCATTTAACTTTGTAATTGGGTATTGTTTTGTTTCGGGCAATAAATCCAACAACTGCTTGTTTACCACATTTTTGATCCTTTTTCATTTTAAACTAAAACTTTCAGTAAGACTTAGCTTGCTTTTTTGCTTTATTATTTTGGGTGGAACTTTTCAACCCAGGCCCAGTTTTACAACAAAACTTTCAGTCTGCCAGCTGTGGCCACTAATCTAATTGTAGGGATGCACAGTATTGGATTTTTGGCCGATATGTTAAAACTTATTTGGCCGATACCGATATTTCATATACGGTACTTCCCTTTATCAGAACATAGCCCTCTAGTCATTTAGGTTTATTTTCTACAAAAATTGTCTAACAGCTGCAAGAGCTGGTGACATATATTCAGTAACAATCATATGCGTAACACTTTAACTTATATTAAATGAAGTGATAACTGTTATTTATTAGCATTAGCCACCTGCGATGCTTTCTCACTTGTGTAGGCTTGTTCCGGGTTCCTAGCTGCAGTGTGGGATCCTCTGCACTCCTGTGCATGAAGGACAGCCTTTTTAAGTTCAATGTTTTTGTCTATTCATTGTGTTATAAGACTAATCATGCTAATGGGGCTAACACTTGACGTCCAAATATCTGTGGTAAAACTCACCCAAGTGCTATTAGCTATTAGCTTCTCAATGACGTCGGAAATGACGGCTTGTAACTCGGGTAAGGCTACATCGAAAAAATATCTCCGACTGGGGACAATGCAGCGAGGCTCAACGTAGTCCATAAATCTTCAGAATCCGACATCCTCACCAACGGGAAAAAAAACTTCCACACCACTGACAGTTTGAATTTTCCTCTCTGCTGTGATCAGATCAGGTAGACGCGCGTGACGTCATGACGTTGTGCTGCCGCTGCAGGCATCCTTGTCACTGGGTTGTCATACAAAAACAGTGCCTTTTTATATTGGTGAGTTATTTTGATTGAATGACCAATGTCCGATATTGAACTTCAACGCTAATATCGGCCGATACCATGCCGATAATACCGTGCATCCCTATCTAATTGATAATGATGAATTGATTATAAAAATCTTTGCGTTGTTCGAGAGCTCTGACTTCCACTCCCAAGATGATGACTCTTACCAAAAAGTGTTCCTTTTGTTGTTTTCCATTGTGACACTCAGATTCTGGCCCATTTCAGACACCAAAATACATTTAAATTTATCAAATTCATTATGTTTTGTGTATAGTGTGTAAAGAGTCTAATTGGGCCTTTTTAAATCCACATAAACACAAACTTGGACTGACTATATTGGAGCCCTTTGTGTGTTGTTACATAGAGTTGTACATGAGTTCTTGCTCAGTCACTTATTGTGTTACCGTTGTATTTTGTGCTTTGTGGTGCTACAACATGGTGATAAAACCTTGAGCTGTTTGTTTTTGTGTATACAGTATTTCTCCTCAAGTATAACACCATGGCAGAGACTGTTCAGTTCTCGTTCTGCATCAACGTGTTGTTGCCATGACAGCATGACACAGTAGAGCCCGGTGAGGCGACTGCTCTGTGCTGTGGGTGCCGGTGACGTAAAACTGCCCACAATGAAAACAGAGCGTTGGTCTTTGTGAATAATTCATGATGGTGGATCAGGTGGAAGAGAAGACAGATATCGCCTTAGCAGGCTTACTGAGTGGTGTTTAAGCTTATCAGGGTGTGATTTCTTTGTTACGGGGGTGTTGATTTACTTTTTGCAATTCCTCTCACTTATAGATACAATTAGTTTTGTTAATGATCCACGTCTATCAATTTCACTCCTGAGTTTTATGAAACAGGATTAGAAGAACACTTAGTTCATTGATTGATAGACAGAGAGTTTATTGATTGATATGTTTAGCTTGGATGGTTGTGATATGAAACTGGAGCTGACACTGCTGCAGGAACATTTAGGACTTAATAACTAAATACAGGCGGTCCCCGACCTACGGCGCCATCGACCTACGGCGCTCCGTACTTAAGTCGCCGCCCCCAGTGACGTCATTGCGCCGTACGTTTCCTTTTTTATGCAGCATTTTATATTTTTTTCATTTTTTTTTAGGGTATTTTGTTAGCTAACTGCTTGGAAACACATTAAAACACATTAAAACACATTAAAACGGCCGTTCGAAGTTGTTTTACATTGAAAAAACGTGTTTAAAAAGACGTTACCGATCGCCGTTTAGTTTCGGTTTCAATTTACGGCCGTAAATGCGGACATACGGCGCCATGTGCGTTCGGCTCCGACCTACAGCATAATTGACCTACAAATGGTCCTTAGGTCCGGAACCCGTTCGTAACTCGGGGACCACCTGTACTTCAAATTTTCACCCCGAAAATGCTGGAACCAGCTGTAATTGTACAACATATCCAGCAGAGGGCGCATGAAGATTACTGTTAAGTCATGGCCGTTCACTTTAGGTTTCACTTTCACATTCAGCACAGATGAAGCAGGGAGAAATACTGTGTTACCTATTTTTGCTGACCAGAGCCTGGTATGTTTATTTTAACTGATCTGTAAAAACAAAATAAAAAAGTCCACAATAATACATTCTCTTCAATCCTCCAACCCAATTGTCATTAGCTATGTGCCTCTCAAGTCAGCAAGTTAACATTAGTGTGGGTATGTTGGCCTCACAACACGCTCAGGTTTGGTTTATTTGTCATATACAAATCAACACAAGGTCAACAATGCAATGAAATGCTGAGGGCAGAAGAACTGTCTTGACTCACCAAAAAAACATTGATGAAAAGAAATACCAAAACATGCAACAAAAATGCAAAAACAAGATGCCAAAAGTAAAAAAGAAATACAGTAGTCCATCGCTACTTCACGGTTCATTTTTTGTGGACTCGCTGTTTTGCAGTTTTTCAAAGTAAGATTGGACATGACATACAATTGAATGATTTATGGATGAGCAACGCGATTGGCATGGATTTTTTTCATTTAAAATAAAGTATTTTAAATTATTTAGCACCTGCTGCACCTGTGTGCAGCCCACAGCTGCAGGAGAAGCTTCCACTTGCAGCACATCAGATCTCTGCAGCGGAGAAGTGGGCATGACTGAGAGTGCTGGCAGAGAGCAGCTGGAGGCAAAGAGCAGCCAAGGGCTGCGAGCAGCCAGAGGCAGAGAGTAGCCGGAGGCAGAGAGCTGAGATCATGACATACTGTGCTCAGAGAGTTTAGAAAATTGTTAGGGACATTGCAAGAGTGTAGAAAGGGTTTGTAACACCTTAATATGTACCTGTATATAAATACTAAAATAAACTACTACTTACTACTGCTACCACTACTACTTGTGTACATAATTTAGTTCCACCTCATGTACCACGAGATGGTAATAACAATAAAGTTTGCTTGAACTTGTACTACTGTATCCTTACTTCACAGTTTTTCACTTATCATGGGGGGTGGGGGTGGGGGGTCCTAAACCCCTGCAATAAACGAGGGGCTACTATACATCTACAGTGTGGTTCAGTTAGCAGTGAGGTTCTTTCAACAGCATGGTTCTTTTAGCGGCGTGATCTTGTTAGCAGTATTAGCAGGTCTTATCAGCAGATCCCACTGGCAACTTAATGTTAACGACCACAGCAGATCCC
>JARVLU010000179.1:1056156-1069290 GCA_031762415.1 Simpsonichthys santanae | reverse complement strand
ATAAAATGCTGCAAAAAAAGTCCGCGAGGGTTGATGACGTCACTGGGGCGCGACGGCCGTATACGCAAAACGCCGTAAAGCAAGTCCGCCGTAAACCGGGGACAACCTGTATTTAGTTTTTTTCAGCCTTTCATAAGAAAAAAGTTTGTTTTTCAAAAGCATATTTTCACCATCTTGTTCATACATTTATAAATGCCATAGTTCCTAACTAAGTATTTATTTTACAAGTTAAATATTTAGCTTATAAACTAAATATTTAACTTGTAAAATATTTTTTAGTTAGCAAGCTAAATATTTAGCTCCACACTAAATATTAAACGTTTATGTCCAAGCTAAAGGTTTAATTTACAAAATTAAATGTAAATTAAATATTTAATTTCAAAGCTAAATATTTATTTTCACAACTAAACTTTTTTCCTAATTAATCATTTAATTTCTACATTTGTACGATAAACATTTTATTCCTAAACTAAATATTTAATTTGCTAACTAAATATTTAGCTCTGACCTAAATACTTATTTTCAAAGCTAAACATTTAATTTCCAAAATAAATACAGTATTTAATTTGTTAACTAAATATTTAGCTCTGACCTAAATATTTATTTTCCAAGCTAAACATTTAATATCTAAAATTAATATTTAATTTGCTAACTAAATATTTAGCTCAGACTTAAATATTTATCTTTTAAGTGTTGCGTTAGTCAAAGGTTTGAAGCAGGCTCTGAAAAAATGTGCACATTATTGCAGGTTTATTGTACAGATAAGTGGAAATCACAACTCACATCTCATCTGTCTCCAGCTAGAACAGACCCTGTCTTTACAGCCAGTCCCACATTTACTTCAAAGGCTGGCCCATGGCCCATCCTGTTGGTGTCATCATCTCCTCATAGGACAGCCTACTCTTACCCACGTGACCAGCCTCTCAGCCAATAATACTACAATCTTTGATGTAAACAGGAAGTGTCAGGTTTGTTGCTTAGTGCAGGCATGTAACTAAAACTCCTTCCTATTGGAAACAAAAACCCAGAACTAAAGGTTCTGCATCAGTTTAATATGCATTTATACTGCAGACCGTAGGTGTACACAACTTTCAGTAGCATAACAAATATAATACTGACAGAAATATATTTCAATTCCCCTTTTGACATGATAAATATTATGTCAACAAAATCCTATATGTAATGTATCTGTAAAAAACGATGTGTCAGTGCAGTTATAACTACTGTGTACACAGTGGAAAACGCTCAACATTCCCACCCTTTATTCTTCCTAAATCTAATGTAACCCACCAGATTATAAAACTCCGTGTATAAAAATAACTACCAATACTAAATGGTAACACAAAAATCAGTAACTAATATACTAGAATAACTGATTGTCAAAGCTTACATGCTTAAAAAATGTAATAAAAAGTAATAAAAACTAATAAAAATTAGCGTTTTGTCCCTTCTATAAATCTCACGCCTCTAGTGCGTAGAATCTATGTTTCTGGCATGTTTTATCTTTAGTGAATAATATGAACTAGGGGCACTTCAGGGACGTAGCAAAGTTAGGCTTCTTCATCCTCGTCCTCATCATCATAGGCACCTGTAAGGGGCAAAACTTCTGCTACCTGTATGCTCATCTGATAAGATGGTGGCTGAGGGAATCTATCATCAACTGCCCTACTTATACCTGTACATCTCAAACACAAATGTCTCACGCAAGGAACACAGCAACATCCACAAAAAATTAACATAACCACAGCTGCAAGTATTGTAATCATAGCTGTAATTATGACAGCCCTCCATTTTCCAAAAGTTGATATGAACCATTCACTAAAGGGATTCTAAACTCCAGAACTTTCAGCCATCCCTTCAGATAAGGATTTCAAGCCATCAAGAGCTCTTGTAAATGAAACATCTGAATTTGTATTATTAGGAATAAATGTACAACATTCTTGTCCAAACATAGAGCAAACCCCTCCTCTCTCTGCCAGTAGAAAGTCAACAGCCAATCTAGTTTGATAAGTCATTAAAATCCAGCTGGGGCCACCATCCTGCCCTCATGAGTTCTCCAAATCTCTTCAGGACCTTTTTAGGCTCCACGTTCTAACCACACCTGTTTTTCAAACGGAGAAGCTGCATTTTGTATTTCCTTAATAGTTTCCAGAGTGAATTCCTTATCAAAATACTCTTCAGAATTCGTTTTCTCAGGTCTCTGGATCATCTGGGATCTTAAAGTATAACCTGCAACTGTTCTTGCTGTCTAATCTGCCTTGTTGTTACCATGAGAAATAAAATTATTAACCTTTTGATGTCCTTTACATTTAATCACTGAGACCTGTCTGGGTTCTAACAACGTATGATATAATTCAAATAGTTGTTTAAAATGTCTGACAGGCTCTCCAGAAGAAGTAACAAATCATTTTCTCCTCCAATGACAGAGATCTACATATACTGCTTGAAAGACATAAGCAGAATCTGTGAAGATATTCACCTTTTTCCCTGCTGCTACATGACAAGCTTCTGTTAACGCTCTGAGCTCAGCTAACTGTGCTGAAGCTGGCCTTGGGATAACTTCTGCCTTGATTTCATCAAAACCGCCATCTTTTCTTTCCGCAACAGCAAAAGCAGTAACTAATGTCCCCGTTTCATTCCTGTGACTGTGTCCGTCACAAAACTATATCATGTCTGGATCTGTTATAGGGTCTTTAGAAAGGTTTTCATGCAATCTCATTTCCTCTATGGTGTCACTAACTGTCAGGGTTTCATCAGGCAGGTACGAACCCAATTGTTGCAGGCAGGGGCTCAGACTCAGAATATACAAAAATATAAATATTTAATAATAATAATAAACCAAAAGGCTGACGAGACAGCAAACTCACAAAACCAGGAAACAGGACAGACTGGCAGGATCAGACAGGACAGGATTTACTCAACGATGACACGACAAAGGACAAGACTCTCAGACAGACTATATACACACAGACAAGACAGGACGTGATTACAAACACCTGGGAACACAAGGAAGGAAATAATCTAAATAATTGAAACACAGGGGTGCACAGACAAAGGGTGCCCACTAGATGGTACAATCACTACAGTACTCCCCCTCAAAGACGCCCCCTGGTGTCCCCAAGAATCCCCCCCCCCCGCCAAAGAACTAGGGCGGGCGGAGGGAGGAACTGCAAGGATGGTGTGCCCAAACAAAGACACACACACAAGGACAAAAACACCCGAAAACAAACCAAACACAAACTAAGAACACAAAAATGTCTGGGCAGTCAGTGGACCAACCACCATGCTGGAACGGGTCGGGCGGGTGGGCGGAAGGCTGTCCATCAGGCAGAGGCTGGTCGGGAGGCGGCCGGGAGGCCGTCCATCAGGCAGAGGCTGGTCGGGCGGGCGGCCGGGAGGCTGTTCATCAGGCAGGAATGCGTCAGGCTGGCGGCCGGGAGGCCGTCCATCAGGCTGGGACACATTGGGTGGGCGGCCAGTATGCTGCCCATCAGGCAGAGGCTGGGCAGGTGGGCGGCCTGCAGGTGAAGAGGTGTCAAATGAGTTGGGTTCTACAGGTGGCGGGTCCAGCGTGCGGTCTGCAGGCGATGAGTCTTCAGGCGAAGAGGCATCAAGCAAGTGGAGTTCTGCAGGCGGCGAGTCTGGCGTGCGGTCTGCAGGTAACAAGTCGTCAGGCAAAGCGGCATCAGGCAAGTCGGGTTCTGCGGACACCGAGTAGTCGTCAGGCAGAGTCATCAGGTGAGTCGGGTTCTGTAGGTGGCGGGTCCGGCGTGCGGTCTACAGGCGATGGGTTGTCAGGCAAAGAAGCGTCAGGTAAGTCGGGTCCTGCAGGCGGCAAGTCCGGCATGGGGTCTGCAGGCGGCGAGTCCAGCATGGGGTCTGTAGGCGGCGAGACCAGAGGAGCCGGATCAGGCGGCGAGATGAGAGGAGCTGGATCAGGCGGTGAGACCAGAGGAGTCAGATCAGGCGGCGAGACCAGATGAGCCAGATCAGGTGGCGAGACCAGAGGTCGTCCAATGGGCTGTACTTCAGGCATGAATAGGACAGACAGGATCGGGTCCGATGGCCGGCCGGGACACCATCCATCAATCCAGGGCCAGTCAGGCAGGCGGTTAAGAGGTCGTCCATCAGGCCTTTCAGGCAGAGATGGGTCAGACAGGCGGCCAGGAGGCCGTTCAGGCAGGATTGGTTCAGACAGGCAGCCACGAGACCATCCATCATCGGGGCCGGTCAGGCAGGAGAGAGGTCGTCCATCAGGCCAGGCCGTTCAAGGAGAGACAGGTCAGACGTGTGGCCTGGAGACCATTCATCAAACAGGGGTCGATCAGACAGGTGGTTGAGAGGCTGTCCATCAGGCCCTTCAGACAAGAGCAGATCGGGGACGAGAGTTTTACGCAAGTCGGGTGTGAAGACCTCCAATGGGCCAGGATCTTCGGAAGTAGATTCTGGATCTGCGGCGGTAGATTCTGGGTCTTCGGCGGTAGATTCTGGGTCTTCGGCAGTAGATTCTGGGTTTTCAGCAGTAGACTCTGGGTCTTCGGCGGCAGACCCTGGGTCTTAGACGGCAGACCCTGGGTCTTCAGTGGCAGACTCTGGATCTTTGACAGCAGACTCTGGATCTTCGGCGGCAGACTCTGTATCTTCAGAGGCAGACTCTGGATCTTTGGCGGTAGAGTCTGCAGGAGCGGAGTCCGTCTGGACCCCCAAACTGGGGCAGGTAGGAGCGAAGTCAGTCTGGGTCCCCTTGGCAGAGTCGGCACCCTCAGGCTGAGGTGTGGACCCCTCTGCAGTCTCTAGGTTGGCTGCTGCTGCTGCATGTTCAGGGCTGGCTGCTGCTGCTGTACATTCAGGGCTGGCTGCTGTTGCTGCATGTTCAGGGCTGGCTGCTGCTGCACGTTCAGGGCTGGCTGCTGCTGTTGCACATTCAAGGCTGGCTGCTGCTGCATGTTCAGGGCTGGCTGCTGCTGCTGCACGTTCAGGGCTTGCTGCTGCTGCTGCAGCTTCAGGGCTGGCTGCTGCTGCTGCAGCTTCAGGGCTGGCTGCTGCTGCTGGTTCAGGGCTGGTTGCTGGTTCTGCAGGCTGTAGGCTGGTGGTTTTTGGTTCTGCAGGCTGGTGGTTGCTGGTTCTGCAGGCTGTAGGCTGGTGGTTGCTGGTTCTGCAGACTGTAGGCTGGTGGTAGGTGCAGGTTCTGAGTCTGCGGTAGGTGTTTTCAGAGCCCTTATTTTATTCAAAAGCTGCTGATATTCAGGGATTTTGGTGAGACCGGGTTGAGATAATAAATATTTTTCTGCAAGGGCGAGTAAAGTATACCAACAGTCAGTGTTGTATATAGCAGAGGACATTAAATTCTGTAAAGTCTGGTTTAAATGGATGAGGTCACTGGTTTGGAGCTGGAGTGTGTTGGACCCAGTCATTGGAGAGGTTCTATGCGGGGGTGTGGTGTTGAGTTCCGTCCCCACCACAATCCTAGAAGGTGAGGCAACAGAATTTGACCCATCTGAAGCAACGGGACTACCTCCAGTAAATTCAACCCCACCTAACCCAGTAGGATTTGTCAATGGTACCGAGCTGGGCACCGTGGACCGCTTTTGGGTCCGTTTTCTGTTGCCCCGGCGGTGACGGTGGGAAGGGAGAGCAGGAATGAAGCAGAGCTTGTCCTCCAGCTCAGCGTCCTCCCCCGACGTCCACCCCGAGTAGCCGAGCGGCACTGGGGATGAAGAAAAGCTTGGCTCGTGCTCCCAGTGTTTCTTCCAGGGTAGAGACTTTCTTTTTTTCCTCCAGGACCAAGAGAGGCAAAGACCGGGCAGTGGCAAACTCATGTTTGGACGGGTTCAGTTTTGAACCCGCCACACCGGATTACAGGCTCCCCCATCTGTGGCTCGTTTCTGACAGGTGAGTACTTCTGAGGAGAACCCTGCCCGCTGGCTTCTGTTTTTGGTTGTGTCATACTGTCAGGGTTTCATCAAGCAGGTACGAACCCAATTGTTGCAGGCAGGGACTCAGAATCAGAATACTGTATACAAAAATATAAATATTTAATAATAATAATAAACCAAAAGGCTGATGAGGCAGCAAACTCACAAAAACCAGGGAACAGGAAACAGGACAGACTGGCAGGATCAGACAGGACAGGATATACCCAACGACTACACGACAAAGGACAAGACTCTCAGACAGACTCTCAGACAGACTATATTATATACACACACAGACAAGACAGGACGTGATTACAAACACCTGAGAATACAAGGAGGGAACTAATCTAAATACTGTAATTGAAATACAAGGGTGTACAGACAAGGGATGCCCACTAGATGGTGCTATCCCTACACTTACGCGGTCATGATCCTGTTTTATATCAATCTGTACAGCCATGTTAACACCCTGGCTCGTAAAATGTATGTATGATTTATGTAGTAATCTTCTAAGATTTTCTGTTCTTTGTGCTGAAAATGTAAAAGCTTGTGAGTCGAAGAAAGATTTCACATCATGAAATGTGTTAACAAAAACTTCATTTCCCATTGTTATATGAGCTGTCTTTAGGATAGCTTTTCCAATAGCCACTACATGTCTTACACAGACAGGGTGGCCAATCTCAATTTGATCTAATTTTGCACTATAATACATCAAAATGTGTCTCTCAGAGTTAGTTCCTCCCCTTTGAAACAAGATGGCATTTACAAATCTGTATTTTTCATCCACCTCTAAGTAAAATGGCAAAGAGTAATCAGGACAATGCAGAGAACACGCAGCAAACAAAGCCTGTTTTATTTCCACAAAAGCCCTATCAGCATCCTTTGCCCACTTCAGCGGGGACACATAATTTTTTTTATTCCACAGTCTAAATTAGGCTTCTCAGAAGAGCAACTTTACAACTAAAATCTGGAATAAAGTTCTTGATCAACCCCAGAAATTTCAACATCGTCCTAACATCAAATAGTTTAGAATTATTTATCATTCTATCAATCACCTTTATTTTACCAGGTAGAACCCGTTGAGATCGAGATCTCTTTCACAAGGGTGACCTGGTCAAGTGGTCAGCAGTACACATCACAGGGTAAATGGTAAAATGGAGCTTTCCTGAGATGGCGTCAATTGTAGGCCCAAGCAAGAAATGACCCTACCCAGAAACGTAACTTTAGAACGGCCAACCTGCAATTTATCCTTTGACACTTTGAATCCGTACTGAGCGTAATGTCGAAGCACAATTTCAGAGGCCTGCATAAGATCCTCTGAAGATGTAACTGCTAAAAGAATGTCATCCACGTATTGTAACACCACCCCTGTGGAAATGTCAAATCAGCCAGTATTTGCTTCAAAACATGATTAAAGATGGATGGAGAGTCTGGAAAACCTTGTGGCAGCCAAGAATAAGTAAATTGTTTCCCCTTATAGGTAAATACAAACAGATCAATTGACTCTGCCTCCAGGGGCACACAAAAAATGTGTTAGCCAAGTCGATACAAGTGAAAAATGTATGCTCCGGCTGAATTGCATTCATCATGACATATGGATTTGGAATACCACATTTATTAGGTACAACAACTTTATTAATGGGCCTCAAATCATGGACCATACGGTAATCAGGTTTACCAGGTTTAGGAACAGGATTAAGTGGTGTGTTCCAGCGTGAAACAGTAGGCTGCAACACCCCAGCATCCAACAAACCCGTAATTGTTTGTTCAATACCTACAATTTGCTCATGTCTGAGTTGATATTGATGTTGAAAAATAGGAATTGTTCCCGGTTTCAGAGTTATTGAGACAGGTGGGACATTCAGCAAACCTACATCCGTAGAGTTCCTGGCCCAAAGTGTATCAGGCAAACTGGCTAACAGTTTGTCCGTATCAACATGATCTGTGTTTTCTCTGCCATATGTTCTTGGCAGAAAATGTTTCTCAGGCACCAATAATGTAAACAATCTATGTGTGATCCTGTAAGTGTGAGCCTCAAGAGATGTAATGTAATAATGTAAATGAGGATTTTGTATGGGCACCCATTCCCGGACAGCAAGACAGCGCCTTATCATTGGACCTAAATTCTTTGCCTCTGCACTACACGTGACCCACGTGACCTTCTTTGACACACGAGGAGCCGATACATCACCAAGCATATACAGTTCTGTCAGTGGTTCAAGCAACTTCACAGCTGCTGCCACTCCCTCAGGACCAACATAGATATCCATAAGTTACACTACTGGGTATTCACCAGTCTCTTGACAATGTTCCAGAAGACCTGTCCAGAGTTCATCATGGGCCTCATCACCACACAGTTCAGCGTACAGTGGGCCTTATCAGGAGGCAAGTCATAGAGTTTTATGATATTGATCCAGGTGTCCCAGCTGTTCAGAGTGTCACACAATGATGTGGTGGGGAAATCAGGCACAGCCCCCAACCAAAACTCAGCTTGACGTTCAGCTGAACTGGACTCATCCAAAGTCCCAAGGGTCTGCATCATCTGATATAGTGAGCTTTTTTATCATTGCACAGCACTGGACCGTACCATCAGGGAAGTTTAGCTGTACGCTGTCAGGTGTCATCATCAAAGTCACATTCTGGTCACACAGAATGTCCCTTCCCAGCAAGTTCATTGGACAGATAAAAATTTAGCATAGCCAAAGGCTGAAATTTTATGAGAAATAGGTGTTCTGCTCACCTGAATGAAAGGTACCTGTAGTTGACTCTGTGTGGATGGTCGACCAGCCGATGGGGAAAGCCCACAAACAGCTTCCGCCCCGCTCAGTGCAACTGCTCCAAAACCCTCAATGTTAGGGGGTCACCAATTGTTACGTTATTCTAAGCTCGTAAGCAGGCTCTGAAACAAATGTGCACATATTATTGCAGGTTTATTGTACAGATAAGTGAAAATCACAACTCGCATATCATCTGCCATCTAGAGCAGACAGATTCTGTTTTTGTCATAGTCTGTCCCTAGTTGTCTGTCTCTCTGTTTTGCCTGTTCTTTATTGTGTTTGTTTCATTCTGCTCTTTGTATGATATCTGTTTCTTGTACTTTGTCACTGTTGTGCTTTGTCTCTGTCATTTTCTCACTCACTCCTCAGTCTGCCTCTCCTGCCTTTAATCATTCACACCTGTCCCTTATCAGTTACCTGTCCAGCTGCACTCATTATCCACCCTACCTCTGCTGTATTTAAACTCCTTCCATCCACCTCCAAACTGTCCGGTCATTGTTCTGTTCCTGTACAGACAACAGAGTCCTCCTCTGTTCCTATTTTCTGAATCTCTGTTTGGATCTGTTACCTGTCCTGTTTACCTACCTGATCAGTTTGAAAGTTTTTGCTGCCACGCCAGCCTTTTTGTTTTGTTGTTTAAAATAAATTATTTTTATATTAAATCTCCTGCCTTTGCTCGCCGGCCTGCATATGGGTCGCAAACACGAGGATTGTGATAGTTTTACAGCAAGTCACACACTTTTCTTCAGAGACTGGCCCGTTGCCATCCCGTTGGTGTCGTCATCTCCTCACAGGATAGCCTACTCTTACCCATATGACCAGCCTCCCAGCCAATAATACTGCCATCCTTCATGTAAACAAGAAATGTCAGATATGTTGCTTAGTGCAGGCGTGTAACTAAAACTCCTTCCTATCGGAAACAAAAACCCAAAACTAAAGGTTCTGCATTGATTTAATATGCATTTATACTGCAGACCGTAGGTATACACAACTTTCAGTAGCATAATAAATGTAATACTGACAGAAATATATTTCACTGTGATACAGTGTAGTCAATGCCACACACGCCTCAGATCGTTGCGTTGTTGGGCAGATTTCACATGCTCCCTGTATTTCCTCCGAGAGGTCCTCACAGTCTTTCTGAGGTTGTATTGTGCTGCTTTGTTAGGCCTCAAGGTTCCCAGATGTAAAGGCAGTGGTGCATGCTTTGATCTTGGCAGGAACCTCTGGCCCAAACCATGGTTTTTGGATAGGGTATGTGCAGATGGAGGTTTTGGGCACAACATCATTAATACATTTTGCTATGAAGCCTACAACAGAGTCTATGTATGTGTGGAAGTCCCCACTAGCGGAGTCTGCAAACAGCTGCCAATCAGTCATTTCAAAGCAGTCCTGCAGAGCTTCAGCCATGCTGTCCCACTTATAAATATCCCTGGAGGCTGGTGGAGAGAAATATGCAAAAGTTAACACACTCACAAAAAAGTATCACGTAATTTTACCCACTACTGAAAATGTAAGTTGTATATTGTAACCACAGATTCTATGAATTGTGGGCGAAGCCCTTTAAGCCACGCCTACTTGCAGGTTTAACTCCACGCGTCAGCACACCAACACAGAAAATTCTCTAGTCCATGCCCACCCACTGTGTGGGCTCCACCTTTGTCCATATAAATAGGCTACGGACCTGTCGTTCTACTCCCAAATAGCTAGCTTTTATTCAGCCACTTGGGAGCCAGTGAGGCCCAGTGCTTAAAGGGCTTTGCACATAATTCATAGAATCTGTGGCTACAATATGTAACCTAGGTTTTATTTCATTGTGGGGCTTGCCTTTTAAGCCATGCCGACTTGTGGGTTAAAGGCAAGGCCGGATCTAGTCCAAGCCTCACTGAATCCATCGGAAACCAAGAGCGCATAACCAGAAAAAACTGCTTAACACATGATCTGAGTAATTCCTCTGTCATGATTACGTGTAGTTAACTCAAACACCTGATAAATGCTATAACAGACACTTGGAAGGAACTGTTGTGCTTTTAGGGATAAAAGAAGGGATGGGTGCAGCCTCACTGAGCTCTCATTCACCGTGAATTCTAAGACAGGAGGGAGCGACAGACAGGCTGAGAGGTCGCTTATCCTCCTTGCCGACGTCAGAGCTAACAGGAGAGCTGTTTGAAAAATGAGTTTAGAGACACCTGATCCAGAAGCTCGAATGGATCTTAGCCAGTGTACAAAGCACAGGCATTAAATTCCATAGTGGGAGGAGTGTGCGTGAACCATTCTTGCCTGTGCATACCCTTTAAGAAAACATTTTGACAGAGGATGACTAAAAACTGTTCTGTCATTAAACCCCTTGTGACAGGAGGAAATGGCTGCAGCATACGTTTTACCATGCAGAAGGCCAGGTTTCTACCCATCAGTAGCTGCAGAAAGGATAAACACAACTTAAAGGGCAAGAGGTTGGGTGCCCTATTAGTGTCTGGAGTCACAGTTTGTGTGCCAACACGTTCTCTTCCAATGGGGGCTCGCCCCGCAGATTCGGGGAGAAAAACAGTTCTCATTGAGTGTTTTCCCTGATGGCCATTAGATCCATATTTGCCTTGCTGAATCTGGATCAATCTGAAAAGTTAATCCAGATTGGGGCACCAATCCTTATCCTGAGGTCTGCTCCTGGACATTATATCAGCCCCTCTGTTTAGCACCCCGGGGATATAATCAGCTCTGAAGGCGTGAAGATGCTTGTGTGTCCAGCTGCTGAACCAAGTGAGTGCCCCCTTGGCAAATTATGTAGGCTGCCATGGTCTCTCTTGTAAATGAGTCCTCGAGGCTCAATGGGATTAACCTGCCTAAATAAAGGTTGAATGGATGGTTCTGTTGTCCGTGTATACCATCACGTGATGATCCTGCAGCATTGGGGCAAAGTGTTTGATTACTTCCCCCATGGTAATCAGCTCCAGCATGTTTATGTGGAGAGACATGTGAGGGGGCCATGTTCCACCCACTGTCCAAGACAGACATGACCTCGCCCAGACTGAGAGGGATGTATATGTAAATACAGAAAAGAATGACATCACTCTGCCCAGGGGAACACCTCTCAGCAGGTTCTGAGTGTTTCCCCGATGGCTCAAGTCTGCTCCTACAGACAGAGGAGCATTCATTCATCATTTGGAACTTGAGGCAAGAGTGGTCAAGATGCTGGCAATTGAGCCATCTCTGAAAAACCCCTTAATGTGTAGTTAACCTAGTGGGACAACAACATGAACAGCTGACATCATCCTTAACAACCACATGAATGTCAGTCATTGGTTTGTGGATCCTGACTCATTGGGGCAATGACGTCAAGGATTTCCTCCTCTTGTGTAACAGGTAAGCTGTCATGGCAACTGAATTTTTGTCCACTCCTAGAAACAATGATGAACTGAGAGGGGATTGTTGAGCTTTTTCTCTCAAAACCAGGATGTACCGAGAATAAAAGAAAACAATTTTTCCTTCCCAGGAGGTGCTTCGGAAACACAACTTCTATCAGAAGTTCTTCCGACTTGGTTTGTAAATTCAATCCTGTTCTAGAGGTGTTAACCAACCCTGCAGAACCTTGGCAAAATGCCTGCCACTGTAGCGTGTGGCCCCTGGTTATAAAGTACTACGTTCATTTTGTCATCCAAAACGAATGCTGTCACGCTGATCTGTGCTCTGAGAGCGGCCGCTGTCATGCATGGGAGGAAACAGGTCCCTCCTGCCATCAAATGCAGAGAGAAAAGAACTATTTGGCCCCATGGAGGGCTCGTAGCGAAAAGCTGTCTGTCACTCCCATACCGACCTGCATCTGTGGCTGGATGAAGAGGTCATGTGAGTCGAGCCAGTGAGTAACAACGAGTGTTACTAAGAAGAAGGCTCATCTTCATCGCTCTCTTGCACCATAGGTGGGGTGTGGTGGTGGTGGTGGTGGGGTCTGATGAGTGCGGAGAAGAACCTTGGGCAGAACGGGTGTCCTGACAGAAGGTTCAACCTGGATGTGTGAAATTCGAGGAGGTTTGGCATCTTTAGATGAATGACTAAAGATCACCTTCCCACCAAGAATGTCTGAGCACCTGTCCTCAGCATCCTTTTTTCACCATCTGATGAGAGGAGGAGGCCGAATGAGGGGAGAGAAGAAGAAAAAGGGTCTGTATGGGAGCAAGAGTTCTCACCATGGACTCATTTTGTTTCTTTTGCCTCAATTGTACTGCTTCTATACAGCCCTAACTATGGGCACTGTGCCACAGAAAGAACCCTTTTGCATTAATACTTTGGCTAGTATTTTAGCTGATTTGAGACCTCTTTTTGTCCCTGCTTCTCTGGTGGGACCGACCGAGCTCAGTCAAGCCGAGTCCGGACTGAAATGTGAATGCTGGACTCTGATTGGGCAGGGGGAAGAGTCACTGGATCAGAAACTTTTTACCGATCCGCCA
>JARVLU010000179.1:692543-708589 GCA_031762415.1 Simpsonichthys santanae | reverse complement strand
GTCAAGTCAGCAGTCTTCCCCATGATTGTGTAGCCTACAGAACTAGACTGAGACCATTTAAAGGCCTTTGCAGGTGTATTGAGTTAATTATGGTTATAATTAGCTGATTAGAGTGTGGCGTCTTCAACATTGAACCTTTTCACAATATTTAAATTTTCTGAGACACTGAATTTGGAGTTTTCATTAGTTGTCAGTTATAATAATCAACATTAAATAAATAAACATATGAAATATATCAGTCTGTGTGTAATGAATGAATATAATATTTCACTTTTTGAAGGGAATTACTGAAATAAATCAACTTTTTCATGATATTTTAATTTTATAACCAGCACCTGTACAGTATATTTTTACCTTTGTGTGAATCTGTATGCTTCAGTTTGTCCATCACTTTGCAGCTGGTACACCTGAACTCCCCCCACTGAGGGACAATAAATGTAATTTCTATTCTAAAACAATAAAGACTTCTCATTTCTAGAGGGAATTCATAACCCCCACTTCCTTACAGGCACCAGAGTTTGGTCTTAAGCTCACCTTGTGTTGAGAAATGATCATTGTAGATGTTTCCAGGCCTTTATGCTCAAACTCACTGAATACTGTGAGATGTCACACTGTGTGGACGACTCTCAGCTACGACATCAAATTTTAGATCTACGTCTGAACGAGAGCGTCCGTCGCATTATACGTCCATCGACAAACTATTACACGACTTATCGCATCAACCCAGACAAGCAAAGACCTTGTTTTAACTTTGACCTTGACCTTAGAGCTGGGGTGATGAAAAGTGCACGTGACACTCCATGTAACGATGCTGCATGTGTGCAAGTTTTGGTAAATTACCTTGAGCAGATTAAGTTTAAGATGTTACAAAGACCATACCATAATACTTCCGTCTCTCAGCGGGCGTTTAAAAACAGTTTAATCGTCTTTGTGCTTTGCTGTGGCTGAAAGTTTCAATAAAATCTGTTCAGTGACACATGAAATATTTTGTTTACAGCACAAACACACACACCTAATGAACCTGAACGACCACGCCGCTTTGATAAAGAGGTGAAAACTGAAGGTCAAAGCTCCAAATCAACATTTCTGAATCAAAACTGCTCGTTTTCTGCCATAAAACACTTAAAGCAGAGATGATGGCGGCAGCAGCGCTCCAAAACAACACTGGTTTTATTTTGAAACAACAAGCACTGAATCCACGGCGTCACATCACATCAGGTCTGCTGCACCAACAGCCAGCCAGCCCACAGAAACCAGTCTTCCACATCTGATCCAGCTTGTTGGACTGTTTTGCATGCAGTCAGGAAAACACCGGCAGAAGTTTCCATGTTGCTGCTACATCAGTTCTACAACCTCACAGGAGCTCAGACTTTAACGTCTCAATCCGTTGTGCGTACAGCTCAAAAATACTAACATCTTATCATTTCTGTTATGAGTTGACCCAAAAACCTTGATGTTTACTCCAGTTTATAGTTTGTCAAGTCCAGGTGAAGATCATCATGTACGACAGACCATTAGAACACGGTCGAGTAGGAAGTTTGTCTTTTTGTCGTGAAGTTTTCAGATTAATGCGTAAACTTTTTGATTAAAACGTGAATACTGACAGAAAAAAAGAAGTTGCGCTGCTGAACCCGACTGTTCTTGTTTTATTTATTATTGGTTTTGTTCCTGAGGGTTTTGGGTCCACTTGAAGAAAAGAACCTGCAGGATTTCAGTGGAACCAGTCCGAGGTGTGGTTTATTACTCTCACTGCAACGAGCTCACAGAACTTGTTTCAGTCCTTCACAATAAGAGTCACACACTTAAATACTCCAAGGTTTCATGGGAGATGAGTAATTTGTGCTGCTGTCCTCCTGACACTTTAAAACATGCACTAAAACATTTATTTATAACAGATCAAAGCATCTGGTGGTGTTGGCTGCAGTGTTTGTTATATTGAACTAAAAATTAAGTTATTTTCATAAACTTCAGCTCTTAGCAGTTTTTATTTGAAGGATTTAAACAAGTTCTGTACCTTCACAATCAACAGAAGTAATAAATCACAGATTCAGCTAAAATACGGCTGATGTTTTATAGTTACCCATCAAACACAACAATAACAAACAAAACAAACAGTGGGGTTTAGGAGTGCCACAGGGCTCGCTTCCCCAAACACAACTTCTATTTTCAACGTTTCAACTTTTGTCTGTTAATAATATTTATATTTATTCTGAACGTTACATTTTAATCTCAACACCTAAAAAACTTTCCTGAAACCGGACATACCTGTAGATCACATAAGCACAACATTTAATAATATTAATTATAAAAATAAACATTTTAATGGTAATACCTGAACTTTAGGATTGTTTTGTCACCAACATGCAAACGTTTCTGTTTTCTTACAAAATAAAACCTCATGTCTGCCAAACAGGCAGAACTAGCCTTTTATTGTGAAGCCATAAATGCTGAAATAAGCCGCATATTTTAACCAAACAAACTCTTAATAAAACACTTTAGACTGTAAAATCCATTGATCACAGGAAGCGGATCGGTCAGAGAAGTTCAGGAGGTGCAGTTCAAATCTGTCTGGTTTAGTTCAGAGCTGGAACAAAGACCAGGAGTCAAAGCTGGTTCAAGTGGAGCACACATTACCTGTCAGGTGTTCTTGTGTGAGTCAGCAAGTTTTTCTTTCTCCACAGGGCAAAGTTTTACCGTCAGCCCTTCTACCTGCGCCTGCTGCATCACAGATTCACAGAAACTCTTTGCTGTAGCTTCATGGTTCTCACTGGAACGGAGCGAGCAGCTGATTTTCTCCGCGCAGTGTGTTTGTGGTTATTCCACAACACAAACCGTCTCTTGCGTTAAAGTTTACTCCTCCCCTCTGCTGAGCGAAGCAGAACGCTATCTCCCTTTGACTTGTGTAAGTTACAGTCGCTCCACCCCTCCTGGATCGAACTGCCAACAAACTAATCTTTGTTTTCACAAGGAGCGTCGGCTTCTTCCAAGGTTGAGGTGAGATAAAACGCACCTCCTTCATAATGAACTCCGACCTCTCAGAACAAGCTCCGCTCACCTGAAACGGACGCTTCCTGTTAATCACATGACCTCAGGTATGTGTAAACGCTGGGAGGAAATGTGATAACAGTGATATTGAAATCAGAAGTCCTATTGTTAGTCTCAAAACAATGACCGAGGGTTCAAATCTGGATGTGGTCTGACTGTGTTCAACTCTTATTAGTGGGGCCTTATTTTATCTGCTGAAAAGAGGAACAAGAACTTAACAGAATTTACTTCAATTAGCCTCAAATCGTTATTTTCCTACAGTATTTTTCACTGTTTGCTGTACAATCTTGTGGAAATAAATTATTTTAAGCAAAAAAAAGCTGCTGCTGTGCATTTAAACAGCTTTCTGTCCAAAGTGTCTGTGTGCAGAACAGCAGGTGTTTTATTTTTAATAGAAGCTGGCAGACTTCTGGTTCACACAGTTTCTTCTTTTGAACGTGTCAGTCTAGTAGGAGTGAGTGCAGGGAGTTCAGGCTCACACGTTTAAAACACTAAAAGCTGACAAAAGTTCAGCGTTTCACAATATTTGTGGAATGTAGCAGTCAGTCGGCTTTTTCTTCTCATGTAGGTTCTCAGATGAAACTTTTGTCAATTGGACATTTATTTCTTACACTGAGCAACAGAATTTCATGGCATTAATCTGAAATGAAACCATATTATAAACTTTAACAACACAAAATGTCCATTTCCTAAAATTAGACCAATGAAAGGAAGTAGTTGTAAAATGTGGTTAAGAGACACTTGTTGGTACATTTGTCCCAGAGAAGAACTTTTTTCACCTTAGACGGTTTTTACTGCTTTAAAAATTTAACAAAACATTAAGTGGAAACAATTTCCCCCTATATATTTATTTATTTGGCATCTGCGTAATATCGCTAAAATCAGAAACATCTTATCTACACATTAAGCAGAAAAACTGGTTCATGCATTTGTCACGTCTAGACTGGACTATTGTAATGGTTTGTTATCTGGGTGTCCAAATATTCTTTAAAACGTCTTCAGTTGATCCAAAATGCTGCTGCCAGAGTCTTAACTGGAGTTACTGGGAGAGATCATCTCTCTCCAGTTTTAGCGTCTCTCCACTGGCTCCCTGTCAAATCTAGAAGTAAATTAAAAATCCTACTTCTAACCTACAAAGCCCTCAACAACCTAGCTCCATCTTATATTATAGATCTTATTGTTCCATATTTTCCTAACAGAGCACTTCACTCTCACACTGCAGGTTTACTTGTGGTTCCTAGAGATTCCAGAAGCCGAATGGGAGAAAGAGTGTTAAGTTCGACCTGTCCAGGGTGTCCCCCACCTCTCGCACAGTGATAGCTGGATATGGACATTTTGGACACCAGTGACCCCCCATAACCCGAAAAGGAAGAAGCGGGTAAAGATAATGGAACGGACGTCATGGTTGCAGTACCGTCAGACCCTCCGTCCATTATCTTTACTCGCTTCTTCCTTTTTGGGTCACTGGTGCCCATATCCAGCTATCACTGTGCGTGAAGCAGGGGACACCATGGACAGGTATCCAGTCCATCACAGGGACACCATGGACAGGTATCCAGTCCATCACAGGGACACATAGAGACAAATGAGACAAATAACCATTCACTCTCTCTCTCTCACACCTAGAGACAATTTAGAGTTACCAATCAGTCTAACATACATGTTTTTGGTGTGTGGGAGGAAATCAAACCAATTTGTTAAATTTTAATTTATTAACTTTTATTTGGACAGTAGTCTTATTTACAAGAACATCTGAACATCTTTTTGGACGGAGTTAAACTCAAAGCAGTCTGCTCCTCAGATAAATAATGTTAAATTATTATTTTTATATATGAATGTTTCTGTTCAGTGCCCTGAGATGACTTCTTTTGTGACTTGGTGCTACCTGTATATAAATAAACTGAATTGAAAATGTCATCAAACTTCAAAAGTAGCAATTTGCACCATTTCATGTGATGCCGCGAGATGTGTTAGTGCTCAGAACATGTTAGTAAAAGCTCTCAGCTACGTACCACATATGTTTTTTTGCTCAGCATCTGTAAAACCGACTGAGTTAAAGCCATTTTTGTGTTGCTAACATGGATTAGCTGCATTAACTGCAGTGAGTTCAATCCAAAAGGTGATCACTTGTAGAGGAGCATGCAGCGATGAAATCCATTCATGAGGTATTTTGCTAACAGAAAAAAACAGGTTGACTCCAGCGATTTAAGGCAAACATCTTGCGCAATGAGCAGCTCTTACAGTATGTGTTTTGATTAACTCTCAGCTACAATGACACAAAATTTTAGCTTAAAATCTGTCAAACTTATTGAATTTGAACAACTTAATTTGCTTTTGGTGCTCATCTGGCCGCCACGACCATCTTGAATCGAATTGGCTCCAAAAGCTAATCAACTGTAGAAGTAAATCCAGTGGAGTTTCTTTCAAACTCATCCAGTGGCTCATGTGATATTTTGCTAACAAATAAACACAAACATCCTCACCCTCCTTTTGCATTAATGATCTGAGATAAGTTCGGCACGCCTCGTTCCAATCAGGAGCAGCTGTATTCAGCCAGGACTCGTCTTCATCGTTAAATTTGAATTAATTGTAAAAGAGTTGCTCAATATTTCTGCAACGTGATGAAATCATCATTCTCTGTCGTTAACGAATGTGTTTCACTCCTGATTTAATTTGATCATATTGATAAATCGGTCTTTTTTTTTTTTATGAACGTTCTTTAGTGTTTCTGTTGGATTTGGAGTAAAAGCAGGAAAAACAGAAACCAAAACATCTTAATTTTACTGGATTTCCTCGGTGAAGGTGATGAATGAAACGATAAACGGATGGATATTCCTGGTTGTCACAACTGAAAAAGACGGCAACTTCATAAACTTTATCCCATTTCTTGTGTTTTAAGCAGAAGATCCTCGCAAGCCTCTTTCCTACCTCCCTGTTTCCACCTCTGTCTAGTTCCCCTCTGGTTCTCTTTGCGGGTGAGGGGCTCTCGTTCTCCATTTGGCAGTGCTGCAAATTGTTTCTGTCAGCTTAGATAAACGGACCCCTGGGTTTGTCCATCTCCCACCTTTACCACACATGCACACACATCAGCCCTCACCCTGCCACAGAGTCTGCAGGATCAGGCAGCGAAGTGGGGTTTCTTCCTTCCTTCCTGTATTTCAGGGCTTGTTTACTCGTTTCCCTGCAGTATTAATATTCCAGCTTTCTGCAAGGAATCAAAAGGTGCACCCTGCAGGAGCAGATGAGAGGCATTTTATTTATTCATGCCTTTTTTTTTTTTTATTCACACTGGACTGAATTGCGATAAAGCACTTTTAAATGACCTCACGTTGACCTCTAAAATGTGAGGGATGTGATAATTGTCATGATTTCTCCTTCCTGCATGATCGGAAATGTCTCCGCTGCAAATTGGGTGAGATCAAAAAGGAGAAAAGGCATCACACCTCTCGTGGCAAATGAGTCAGACGCTGGCAGGAAGAGCAATTGGAACCGAAAGCACGAGGGATGGAGCATGTCCCCAAAGAAAGTATCCTTCAGTTCCATATTTTTCAAACTAAAATTGATTTTCTCTGAGTGAGGATATCATCTTCCGTCATGGTTTATTGCAATAAACCGTTGTGCAAACTGATTTACTCCTCCACTGATACAGTGCAATCGCAGGGATAATTTCTTTTTATTATTATTATTTCTTTGGGGAATTTATTATGTCATTTTTTGTGGAGATGTAATTTAGTGTGACAGTTACGTTCCCTGTTGATTTGATACAACGAGATGAGGCTGCATTTCTTTTGTTTGTTCAAGCGTTTTGTTGCAGTCCCAAATGGCTCCCAAAATAAAATAAAAACAGAGTTGAACAAAAACAACCCACATGCAAATTAAATCTAATATACATAATAACACAGTTCAACTACTGACACGTTGCACAAGGACAAAAGCATGTACATGTTTTGTTTGTTTGTTGTTTCTTTTTTAACTGGGGTTGTATGGAGTAGCCATGAGCTGTTACTATCTTACCTGCAGCAGACAACGTCAGATATTTTCACACCTTGATACCTTTGCATTACATAGTTTAACTTGTGAATAATTTCTCTACCAAACAATTTCTGCTTGGAACAGTTAGCATAGGAACATCTGACTGGACTAATTAGGCTTGGAACGTAATGTTATAGTGCATTGCATTCTGGGTACACAAGGGCTGTTTGAATTGGGTAGAGTGGTCCACCACTTATCTGTCCACTTGTTCACTGACCTGGCCATGCTCTCACTAATAGACCAGAGAGTGAAGAATTTGACTGTAGCATTTGTTAAAAAACAAAATGGCTGTTTAAGAGAGAACATGTTTTTTATAGCTTCTGAAAGGAAACTATATATAAATATATGTGAAGAAAATGTGCTATCATCTGGGTAGGTGAGAGGATATTTGTGCCAGAAGGTAAACTAATAGTTAGAGAACAAATCCTGGCAGGGTCACCCAATCAGTCATATGATATTTTAGCAGCTGTAACAGTTAGCGTAGCAACTTGAATGTTGCTAACTCAACAGAACAGCAACGATGTAAACAACTGTGTCATCATATAAGTCATTAAGTATATCTTTATGTAGGAATGCACAATATTGGATTTTTGGCCGATGTTAAAACTTATTTGGCCGATACCGATCTTTTATATGCGTTCCTTTGTCAGAACATAGTCCTCTTATTTAGAGGCTTATTTGCTACAAAAATTGTGCAACAGCCTCAACAACAACAAAAAACAACTTCCACATGCCGACATTTTGAATTTTCCTCTCCGCCATGAGATCAGGTAGGCGCACGTGACATCATCATGTCGTGCTGCCGCTGCAGGCAAAAACGGCCCCTTTTATATCAGTGAGTTATTTTAATGGAATGGCTGATGTCCTGTATTGAACTTAAATGCTAACATCAGCCAATACCATGCCGATAATATTGTGCATCCCTATCTTTATGTACAATACCATCATTTCTGGACTATACACTGCTACTTTTTTCATATGCTTTGAACACTGCAGCTTATACGTTTTATTTATTTATTTATTTGAAGGGCTAACGAGCTTCACGCTGCCAAAATATTTAGTCTTGTCACACCTGGGAGCTCGCATAGCTGCCCAATGCACATCTCTTTTGGAAGGTGGGTCCTCGTGACTCTATGAGACTACTGTACTGTATAAATAAAGGTTAAAAAAAAATCTGACCAATAAAATTACTGAACAGGTCACAGTGAACTAATGAAACTTGGTTTCATTCATCATACCCTCTAAATTAGGTGGTTCAATCAGGTACGCTCAGTACTGTAGTCTGAAAATTAAGTTAGTATTTGAGTTTAAGCTGTTGTACATGGCAGAAATTTGCCCACAGCTGTTAGTTTGACTGTTTGTGGCTGTTAGCTTGACTGTTTGTGGCTGTTAGCCCAACGGCTTGCCAACTTGACAGCCTGCAACTGTTAGCTTGATTTGTTATGGCTATAAGCTTGACTCATTGTCTTTGGCTGTTAGCCTGATTGCCTGTAGCTGTTAGCTTGACTGATTGTGGCTGTAAGCTTGACTCTTAGTTTTTACCTTGACTGCTTTTGGCTGTTAGCCTAATTTGCTTTAGCTGTTAGCTTGATTATTTTTGGCTGTTAGCTTGACTTGAATTTTCTTCCTTATTTTCCGAGCAGAGGTCGCACTGACAGCTGTCTAACGCAGGTAAGATAATGACTGCTCACAACACTCCACATTGTGAGCTATTTTTGGTATCTACTGTAATTGAGATTTTCTTGAAGCTATTATTTGAAAGAGTGTTTTGGATGCCGTGCTGCTTAAATTATGTCTTGTGGTCCTTTCGTCACATTAACATCTGTTGTGGCGAGTAGCCATGCCAACAGGAAAGTTGTTTACATGAAGTAGCATCTGATTGAGCAATCCAAAACCCAGTTAATTACCAGAATAAGACCCCACATTTCCACTTCATTCAATTATCACGAGGAATGTGGCAAGTAACACGCATATAGATGAAGCACCGAGATGGGAAATGCAGCATTAATGTGTCCTGATGCATACTCAACAGCATTAATGTGTTTTTACAGACATGGCTGCAGAAATCCAACTCTTCTGTATCTGGCTTTCAGACTGCATGAGCGCACGGAGGCTGCAGAGGGGGCAGATGCAAAAGAGATATTCAGATTTTTTTTTTTTAATTCTGCCGTTTTATTCACTTGGCTATTAGTACATATCCTTATCTTATTATTAAAGATGTCAGGATGTATAACAGTGTCCAACATTTTAGTGGAAAACTTGAAAGAGCCTCAGATGACAAGATTACACTTGATTTTTTTCTTAATTGTTTGGGACATTTATTTCCCAATGTCATCTTTATTCCTTATCCCGCCCCCACGACTTCACAGAACGTCTGCAGCTCACAGCGTAACGATTAACGCTGAGCTTAAAAAACATTTGCCGCTCCAAGAAAAGGGTCAGCCATAACATAATGATAGCTGGAGGCCACAAGTACTCCTCTTAATCATGGAGTCCCTCGTCAGCTCTGGTTATAGGAAGTAAATCCTTCATTAAGCCCGAGTTTCTCGCCGAGATAGCATATTAACACTTGTTTACCACAAGCCTCAAAGCACTCAGGTCTTCTGCAAACAGGAAGAATAGTGGGCCACTCTGTTTCTGAGGGACCGAGACACAGAAAGTGTCTTTTGATGCAGCGCAACTTGGTGC
This sequence comes from Simpsonichthys santanae, assembly GCA_031762415.1. NCBI lineage: Eukaryota > Metazoa > Chordata > Actinopteri > Cyprinodontiformes > Rivulidae > Simpsonichthys > Simpsonichthys santanae. Next base: position 698,824 of record JARVLU010000179.1, on the reverse strand, counting down.
ATTTGGCACATCTCTGCCTTTGTTCTTCTCTACATACAAACATGACACTGACTCTCTGATCAGTTAATACATACACGTCCAGAGTGGCACACAGCTGAAAGGTGCAGCGAGAGAGAAGCAGAATCAAAAGGAGGGGGGGTTTTGTTGTTGTTGTTGTTCTCTGGAGAGCTCAGCTGGGCTAAGTGTAATTTCATTGGTGGGCAGGAGTCTAACAACAGCCTCATGGAACCACATTATTGTGCTGTTTTCGCCTGCAGAGATACTCGAGCGCGGTCTTTTTCATGTCATCGTAGCATTGTGTCTTGAGGGGTACAACTCACCATTTTCTGACTATTTCTGTCTTTTGCTGCAGATTTGGATGTGCTGTCCTCCACCCCCTCAGACATACGCTCTGTTAGAGCCGAGATGAGCTACGAACTGAAGGAGGTGTGAATATTATACCCCACAGCCAGAGATCATTACATTGAGCACTTGGAGGTTTTCTCTGCCGCCACTCGCTTGCATGCTTTTACTATACGGTCTATTTTATTACAGAAATGTCTTTGTTTTGATCAATTCTGCGGTTCAGTCAGATGCAACGTTCCCTCCCCTGTTTGCACCAGTACTACACCAAAAAAAAAAACTAACACCACAACTCAATTCAAATCCAATTCAAGATGGCTGCCATGGCCTATCAACAACATCAAAATGCATGATTTTACAAACAGTGATTGTGGAATGATCTCAGGACATTATTACATGCAGTGTCCCCTCAGTGCGGACTGAACTAGGCAAAAGGGCATTCTCCTACTCTGCTCCTGTTTCCTGGAATATCTTGTAAAAAGATCTGAAGCTCTCAACCTTGACCTCTCTAAGTGGCTTCAAACATCTAAGTTCATGGCAAAAAACCAACGCAGACATATTCCTGTTTTTAGTTTTCTACACCACCTTATAATCTAGCTGTTTATTTGGTACTTTTTCCTTTTGACTGTCCTTTTAGTGGCCATTTTATTTTAATTTGTATAAAATCTGTATGACTCTTTTATGATTTTCTATTGTTGCCGTTGTTATCCACAGTTGTCATCAGTCCTTGTTAAAATCAGGTCTCTCCTGTAAAAGAGTCCCCGAGGCTCAATGGGATTAACCTGTCTAAATAAAGGTTGAATGAACTGATTTCAGAAGATGCTTCAGTTGCAGCTCCTGTGGTCATTAACGATGAAGCTGTTGAGGTGGTGCATCAGTGTAAATATGTGGGAACTGTTCTTGATGACAAACTGACCTTTGACCCCCATGTGAACTCACTTTCTAAAAAACGTCCACCAGAGAATGTATTTTATCAGAAGTGCTGTGGTTTTAATATTGAGTCTACTTTTATCAGGATATTTTATTAATTCCCTTTTAACTTTCACCTTCATCTCTTGGTTTGGACTTCTGACATGCAAAAACAGGAACAAATTCTTGGTGATGCCAGGATGTGCCGCAAAACTGCTGGCATAGTCCTACAGAACCTCACTGACCTATAGAACCTCACTGACCTACACAAGGTGAGGTTAGTGAACAAGGCCAGGCTGATTCTGGCAAATCCTGATCATCCACTCCATAGTGAGTTCAGGTTGCTTCCATCTGGACGCAGGTTTCTGCAGCCCAGATGTAGAACAAACAGACTTTTTTTCTCCAATTAAGGTCAGATGCAACATGTCCAGGATGGGAATCCCTCTCCCCTGCTTCTCCTGTGGAATTCCAGGTCAGAGAGGATATGTGATTCTTCCTACAAGTTCTGGGTCTGCCCAGTGTCTTCTTCCAGTGATATGTAACTAGAAAACCTCCAGACGGAAGTGTCAAGAAGGCACTCTAATGATGTATCTATTATAAATATTCAAACCACCTCAGCTGATTAGTAAGGAGAAGTTGTAGTTTTCTTCAGACAACAGAGTTCCTCCCTCTTTGTACCACTGTTTGGAGGAAGCTCATCTTTCATTCATGATCCAAACCTTGTGATCACATGTAAAGGTTGGAACCTAGATGGACCACTAAATCAAAGCTTACATTCCACAACAGACAGCCAATTATGAATGAATTTACCCAGGATATTTCTTATACACAACCTGGCCGCATTGGGACTTATTTGCTTATCAGTCCTGTCAGACAACCAAAGAGCTGTCTACAACAGGTAAAATATTAATTCTTCAGAATGTTAGCACAGAACCCTAAATTGAAATGGGTGGAATTTCCCTTTCAACGTTTTCATCTCTGTGGCTGGTAGAGACTGGAGACAGAAGACTGAGATGAGAGTTAAATGTCCAGTTGTGCTATCATTGTTCATCCGAGGTCAGAGAATGTGTCCTGTCGCAACCAGGCACAGCCATCTGATTGGCTGATAACAGCTCTCCAACAGCACCGCAGTAGAGGAGGGAGCGCATGGGCCACTTCTGAGAACAGAGACAGAATTCTGCATCAGTGTTGGTCATAATTAAATCAATCACAACTGCTTCATGTCAAAATCAAACAAAGATTTGATTTGATCACTTTATTCCTGTCTGGACATTTGAATTATTGATATATTTTAACAGTACATTTGAAACCCAGGTGATGTAAAACAATGACTGGATGGATGGATGAACAGAGGAATTGATGGATGATTGGATGTATAGACAGACGGAGTGACGGACGGATAGATGGATGGATGATGGATGTATAGACAGATGGATGGACGGACGGATGGATGGATGTATAGACGGATGGACGGACGGACGGATGCTTTATTAATCCCAGGGAGGAAATTTGAGATTAGTAATTCTATATCAAATGTATAATGTTAAATCTAAGAGGTGTCATTGTTTTTTTTTGTTTTTTTTTAAACGGCCAGTTGGTAACATTTGTGAGACTAAAATGAGCTTCATCATATTTGTTTTCTGCTGTGACATTGAAAACAATCTCACTCTGTGAAGAACTGGCAGCACAAAGCATTTAGAATAATATTTCTAAAAACAAACTGCAAAAATCTGCTTTCAACAATCACAGAATCTGAGTTACTCCAAGACAGTGCAGCTCACAAGCTTGATGCAGACAGCAGTTCACAAATGTGAAGTGCTTACCAATCCCCCAGAACTTAACCTCCAGAGCTTCAAACCAAGCCTGAAAGGCAGAAGGGAAAGTCCAAAACATGTAAGAATAATCTAAGCCAAGAGGGGCCTCGTAGACATCGAGCTCATTATAGACATCGAGCTGCATAGATCAGTGTGTGAGTCTCTAAGCTGACTAAGAGTCAACAAAGAACCACAAAACTTTGCACAAACTCTACTGGCAGGTTCCAATAAAGTTCACTGGCTGCCATGAGCAGATGACAAAAAAGGGGCCATATGACCATGACCATTGCTGCTGCTCATACAATACCAAAAGAGGTTTTACAGCCCAAGGCCCATGATATAACCCCAACCTGGGTGAGTACACATTATGGCAGGAATGCTATGCCTTCTGAAATGCTTACTAAACCCAGTGGGACAGTCAGGTACAAAACCCTGGAAAAAACAACAACAACAACCTGAAACAAAACCTGAATAGCAAGCTTGTGGCAAATATACCCAACTGAAGTCCCATCAGGGCAGAATGTAGTCTGAATCTCACTGGGGTGGAGAGTGTGAACAAAGACAGTAGGGGGTCAAGAACCTAAAGTAGAGAAACTGAGATCGGATGGAGGACATCCTACCAACAACCAACAACAGATAGAACTCCCACGTTCTCCTGACAAATGTTGTTCAGACATTGAAAAATATTCAAATAATTTTAGTATCAGGAAAAACATACCAAGTGTACCCTTACCAGTAAACACAGAGTGTTGTTTAAAGAAAAGTTGATCTAGATTTACTGGCTCTGCTGTTCTGCATATTGTCTTTGGGTGTCAGTCTAGCATCAGATAGCACCATACTCAATGTTGTTTGGGCTATTAGTTCCTGACCTTAACAGGATGCAGGTATCCACCTGGCCGGGAGGACAGAGTGTGCTCAGCCACGGTTCCACCCTGATTCAGCGTCTCTGTCAGGTATGCTATGTAGTTAGTGGCCAGAACCAGTACATCCAGCTTGGAGAGCTTGGTGTCAGGTGGGACTGAAGGTAAAGCTGCCTGCAGGAAAATCCATTCTTTAATATCACATGTAACAAAAATAAAAATAAAAATCACATGTAACAAATGTTTCCAGTGTAGAACAAGAACTATCCCAGGTTTTTGTATAGTGCTGTAGTTAGACTAATGAAAAGTTCTATCTTTGTTTAGTCATAAATCCCTATAACTCTATGTAATGATAACTTCATGAGACTACAATTAGGAAATTCATGCCAAACCTAGTAGTGAAATAGTGAAATGCAGGAAGCTATTCAAAGAAAGAGGTTAGCCAAGAATAAATATGACAGTAAGAGGACTGAAGAGAGGAGACAAGCATATAAGGGCATGGGACGTAGAGCAAAGAGGGAGGCAAAGCAGAAAGAATATGAGTTATATGGGGGCTGGACACTAAAGAGGGAAAGAAGGACTTGTACCAATTGGTGAGACAGAGGGATCAGGCTGGAAAGGATATGCAGCAGGTTGGGCTTGTTAAAGATAGGAATGGTAATGTTCTAACAAGTGAGGAGAGTGTGACAGGAAGATTGAAGGAGTATTATGAGGAGCTAATGAATGAAGATAATGAAAAGGAAAGAAGAGTAGAAGACATACAAACTGTGGACCAGGGAGTTGAAAATATTAGTGAGGGTGAAATTCAGAAAACTCTGAAAAAAATGAAGAAGGGAAAGGCAGTAAAACCTGATGATATACAGTGGAGGTTTGGAAATGTCTTGGAGAGATGCAGTGAGATTGTTAACTCAAATATTCAATGGCATATTTGAGAGTGAGGAAAAACTTGAAGAATGGAGAAGTGTGCTGTTGCCCATTTTTAAGAACAAGGGTGATGTACAGAGTTGTAGCAATTACAAGTTGGCAGCACGCCAGCTCAGTGGTTAGCACTGTTGCCTCACAGCAAAAAGGTCCTGGGTTCAATCCCCAGTAGGGCCTGGGGTCTTTCTGTGTGCAGTTTGTGTGTTCTTCTCGTGCTTGCATGGACTTTCTCCGGGTACTCCGGTTTCCTCTCACAAACCATAACCATGCATTTTAAGTTGCCTTCAGGCCCAGGACTCCGTTGTAAAAGAGATCTGTGATCTCAACTGGATTTGCCTGGTTAAATAAAGGTTAATAAAAACTACAGGGGAATTAAGTTGATGAGTCACACAATGAAAATCTGCGAGAGAGTTGTGGAAGCAAGACTTAGACAAGAGGTGACTCATCTGTGAGCAGCAGTATGGTTTCATGCCAAGAAAGAGCACCACATCTCCCCACTGTCCAGCTGTCCTCATACATGATCTGTACCAGTCTAACATGTCCTACTGCCCTCATACGTGTATACCAGTCAAACATGTCTGGCTGTCTTCATACATGTCCTGCAGTCCTCATACATGTTTTGATGTCCCCATACATGCCCTGTACCAGTCTAACATGGCTGACTGTTCTCATACACATCCCGTTGTCTTCATACATGTCCTGCTTTCCTCACACATGTCCTGTACCAGTGTAACATGTCATGTCCTGTATGTCATGTCCTGTACCAATGTCAATGTCCTGCTGTCTTCATGCATGTCATGTATTAGTCTAACACACTTCTCTGCCACTCCACAAAGCATAAAACATTCAAAGAGTAATCTAAAAAAGTTAAGTCTGGTCCTGTGGACATTCAAAAAACAAAACAAACAAATAAAATTGTAGAAATGTTTCGTCTTTCATCCAAAAGATTTCTTCAGTCTGTTAGATGGTTATGTAGACTGGTCCTGGTGTTTTTGATCTACTCAGAGATGGGATTATAATGAAATTATGACCCGGTTCTGACTTGGTTAAACTGGGCCAGCATCTAAAAAGAGTCTCCCATGGATTCAATATATATCAAGGAATAGAGTTTATTTTACTTGCCAAATCACATCGAAAGGCTTTAAATCACTGTCTCATATTTTCCTCATACATCAGTCCACATAAGATCCGTTGAGATCACACTTAGTCATGCCCCCTCATACACATCACAGGAAGAGTTCCCCTTCTGCGGAGGGCAGAGCCTAGGCCTTATAAATCAGAAATGACACGGGACACTGGCCTCTCTTCCAGAGGCTGATCATATCAGAGAGCCAGCGCTGTGAACTGTAACTTTTCCTGCCTTTATTTTAATACAATTGATAAAACTTAATTCACGTTTCCTTGATTTATTTAGTATGAGTTGCCACTTCTGAGG
>JARVLU010000179.1:597205-608883 GCA_031762415.1 Simpsonichthys santanae | reverse complement strand
AACTTAATGGAATTATATAGGTCTGTCCTCAGAAGGTCATCTGAGGCAAGATGGACGGAGGAGGTTATCTCACTACAAAATCAAAAGATAGTGAAGACATGGATATGATGGTTGTAAAATAAATAATAAGTCATGTTATTGAGCCATTCACATATATCTGTAATTTGTCATTTTTAAAATTAATATTCCCTGACAGAATAAAAATATGAAAGGTAGTTTCTCTTTTTAAAAATGGTGACAAGTGTGTTTTTAACAACTATAGACCTATATCTTTGGTGCCAAAATTTTCAAAAATTCTTGAAAAAATATTTGTGACCAGATTAGACAAATTTCTAGATTATCATAATATTTTAGGTAATAGTCGGTATGGTTTTAGATCAAATAATTCAACATCCTTGGCTCTTATGGCTGTTATGTACCCTGTCCTTGGCTGCATCCATCAGCAGCATGCAGGTACCGTAGTTTTTTTTTCTTACTCTGCTGGTTGTAATCATCCTTGATCACTGAGCATGGCCGATTCATCTTGGATATGCCTATAAAAGCCAGCTACAGAGATTGTTTGTGTGGAGGTTGAGTGCAGAGGTTCTCTTTTGAGAGGGTCTGCTGTGTTGGGTAGTGACCTTTTGAGGTGCTCTCTTGTGTGTATTCAGGAGTGTTCTCCACCCACACTGAATGTTAGAGAATTTATCTCTGTTGAGGAGGTGTGGTTGAGCTGCGAGCTCGTGACGATTCTACTATATTAGAATGTTTGAGGTGGAGGTTGTGGGATGTTAAAGCACCTGTGTGAGTACCCTGAGTTACTGAACACTGCAGTTTAATTGTGTAGTGTGTGGGTCCAGGAGAGTCCTCCGTCCTCCATGGCCTGTGTGAATTAACTCTTATAAAGGAGAGTGTGTGTGAGCAGAGATGCTCATGTGAACTTTAGTTTTAGAGTGTGTGTTGGCACACTGTGAGTGATTAGTAGGAACTCCAGTCCAGGCTGGAGTGGTGTTATTTTTTGGATCGCTGTGACCATTGTCATCTTCCTTTTTTTGAGCTGTGTTGGTGCAACTGTCTGAGGAGGGACAGCTTGTGTGAAGAAGCCAAGGGTTATTTTGTCTGAGGATTACTTTGTTTTATTATTGATCTGGTGAGTACTGGTAGTCCTGTTTTTCGTATTTTGTTTAATCTAGAAGGTTCTTTTGGTCAGGTAGTCCGTCGCTTGAACGGCTTCGACGGCCCTGTATAGGGTTGGCCCTGACAAGTGACGTTTTTTTCTTTTTGGCCAGACTCACCAGGTCCTCCATTTATTTAAATTACTTTGTTTATTTTTGTGACACGGGACGCCTGAAGAGGGTGAAGGAGCGCTCCAGGTCCGGAGGGAGCTACAATCCAAGCCACACCTGATGCCCAGAGCTGACATTTAAGTTTCAAATAAACTTTTGTTTACCTTCTTTGTGTGTCCTGTGTCCACTTAATATGTTATGACCTCGTGGGTTGTAACACCTTATATGCAACCTTAAATGGGTAAAATTGTAACTGATGTCTTTGAAGGAAATCTGCCTCTCTAAATAAAAAAAATATATATATAAAAATTAACATTTCTAAAATGTGCATTTTGCCTGCTGCCTTGCATATTAGGGTTTAAACAAAGATCTATCTAGTAATTTTACTTTAGTGTATGTAAAACTGGGTGAGTGATATCCAGTTTTGTATTTCCTGAAATCATTTAGCTGTGGCAGCCATCTTGACTCAGATTAACTCTGAAAGGTAATCAGTTGTAAAAAAAAAAATAAATAAATAAATAAAATAAAAAATATATATAAAAAAGCGTTCAATTTTTTTTAATTAAACTTTGTTCACTGGTTCACAAGATATTTTATTGACATATAAATGAACACACCCACATGCACACACACTGACCAGTACAGTACACCTTTCATTCCAGCAGCCAATCATGATGTGTTTTGCAACACTACATACCACTTTTCTCCCCTTCAGAGTGAGGATGCAGGAGCAGCTCTGGCTGCAGTCAAATCAGAGGCCAGAGGGAATGGGCCTCTGCCTGGAGGGGGAGGGCTTATGGAGGAGATGAGCGCCTTACTGGCCAGGAGGTAAATTATTCTATAGTTTGTTTGCAGCTTGTTTTGAATACTAAAAATACTCTAGTTCTTATTGTTGTCCTAAATGAATGTGACACATCTTTTGACAACACCCTTTATACTACCCAGGTTTTCATTTTGAAAACCCAGCAGTGAGATGGAAGCAGCAGAAGGAATATGCTGAAAGTACATGCTGAGGAGAAACATTTATTTTCCAATCTGACAAGGTTAAGTCAGGTCCTCTAGATGGAATCTTCTTTGTTAAATCTTTTGTCTTTTTTCTTCATTCTGGGGAGCTGCAAAAAACTCAGTCTTGTAAATAGCTCCATCTCTCTAACAATTGATTGCTAGTGCCCGAACCATCGACCGTTAGTGCCCCGATTGCCACTTGCTATTCACAAAGGGCTGAGTGATACTAGCAATAATAACATTGTAAATGGGGACAGTTGGACACGGAGGCCTCTGCACCTGTTTAATGATGGACGGTTTCTCTTTGCAAAGATTTGCAAAGAAAAGAGCTTCCTTTACTCCCCTCTCAATTGTTACGCTGATGGTGTGATAATCATGCCCTCCGTCCCCTGCCTCACTCTCAGCAGCATATGATCCAACTCTATAACTGTGCTATTGGAAGAGTATTAACCTATGTATTCCCAGTGTAATTCTCCAGCTGCACTAAGGCGGACCAGCAGGTTCTCCAGCGGGTGGTTAAAACAGCGGGAAAGATCATTGGGATTACCCTCCCAGAGATCAGAACTATTTATACAACCCGCTGTCTGAGACGAGTCAACAACATTCTGCAGGATAGGAACCATCCTGCACATGGCTTATTCCATCTGTTACCCTCAGGCAGAAGGTACCGGTTTATATGTGCCAGGACCACCAGAATGATTCACAGTCTGTACCCACAGGCTGTGAGACTGTTAAACAAACAGCATCTCTCTGTGATCCTGCCCATTATTCTTATATCTCAAATCTCATCATGACAGTAACTGTGAAATGGATATTGCATTGATGCAGCAACAAACTACTGCCCCCTCAACATCTGGCTCTTTACATATTTCCCTTCTTCTATCCTGCCCTTAGATGCTGTATTATTGTTTATGTTTCCACTGAACATCAGAACCTGCAAAGTTCTTTAGCACCACTATGTGCTAATTGTTTAATGTGTAGGTGTATGATTTTCCATCAAAATGTTGTTACTGTCCATAACTGCTATTATTATGGCAATGACAATAAAGTAAAGTAAGTAATTAAGTAAGCCCCTCTTGTCATGTTTCAAGTCATCATGTTCTATCTTTCTGCCCCTGTCATTAACAGGCCCACTCTGCTCAGTCACCATCAGTCAATCAGCATTCATGCCGTCAACCTATCATCTACTCTATTTAAGCTCCAAGCCCTCACTCATTCCCTGCCAGATTATTAAACCTGTCATAGTCCCTGATATCCAGCCATTCTTTGTTCATGTTCACAGGCTTGTTTGCCTACCTTGTTTTAACCCCATGCCTGCTCCTTGTCTGCTATTGGATTTGCCTCTCTGATCACATTAACAACCTCCTCTTCTGACCAAACAACTACGTTGCATGGATTACCCCTCTTGAACTCATTGTTCTAAGCCCCTGTACCTGGCCCTACTTTATCTCTCAGACGCCACTCTCGGATTTGCCCCCACAAAACTACATTATCGCAGCACTCCTCTGCAGCGGCTCTGCTCATCTGCCAGTGAGCCATCTCTGCAGACTTTGCCAGGTGACTCTTCTCACTCTACTGTGAAGACCTGCCACCACTGTTGGATCCTACCCCCTTCTGCAGCTATAAAAATAAATAAAAACTTCTTGTTTTTACTCATGTCTGCCTGATTGTGAATCCTAAAACCTGAACCCTGACAGAATAATCTGGCCAGAGGATGGATTAAAAGCAGACACAAAAGTGGTTCTCTGATGTTGAGGGTTCCATATTAAACCTGGACATTCACATGCAACTTTTTATGACCATGTTCTGTGCTGTGTGGCACACAACTCTCAAAGTCTCTTCCTAACCCCACAACCATTCAAGCCTGCTGCAGACTTCACGACCCTCAAGCCTGCTGCAGACCCCATGACCCTCAAGCCTGCTGCAGACCCCACAACCGTCAAGCCTGCTGCAGACCTCACGACCCTCAAGCCTGCTGCAGACCCCATGACCTTCAAGCCAGCTGCAGACCCCATGACCTTCAAGCCAGTGGCAGACCCCACAAACCTCAAGCCTGCTACAAACCCCACAATCCCCAAGCCTGCTGCAGAACCCATGATCTCTATGCCTAGCCTTGAGGGTCTCACACTGCTTGAGGGCTCCATGCTTTGTCCTGAGGACTCCACACCTGGCCTCAAGGGCCCCACACCACTCGAGGGCTCCATGCCTTATCTTGAGGGCTCTACCCCTGGCCTCAAGAGTCCCATACTGTTGGAGGGCACCACACCTTATCCTGAGGGCTCTACACCTGGCCTCAAAGGTCCCACACCACTCAAGGGCTCCACACCTCACCTCACAGTGGGTGTCAAGGGCGGCAGCCCAACTCCATGCCTCGCCGTGGGTGTTGGGGATGACAGCCCACCTCCATGCTTCTCCATGAGTGTTGGGGACAACAGCCCACCTCCACACCTCACCATGGGTGTCTGGGATGGCAGCCCACCTCCACACCTCTCAGTCGGTGTTGTAGACAACACCCCACCTCCACGTCTCGCAGTGGGTGTCGAGGATGACAGCCCATTCCCATGCTCTCAGAATCCTGAGGGTCCCAAGCATCCCAATGGTCCCAACCAGTTGCAGGCCTTCAGGCCTCCACAACTACTGCAGATCTGACCTTATCGCCTGCTGCAGATCTGACCCCATTGCCTGCTACAGCCTCTCCCTCTAATTGTTCCCTGTCTGCCTATCCTGCACCCCTTTTGCTATGTACTGGATGGTCACCCGGCCATCCATCCGAGATGTTGCCACATGCTAGACAGCCTCCTGTCTGCCTACCTGAAATCTAGAACCCTGGACAGCCCTTCTGGCCACCAGCCTGTATTCTTGCCCTCCTTCGGACCCACTCCACCCAACCTGTTCATTCTAGCTTTTCCTAGTGCTCCATCAGGATGATGAACCTTAAAGGTGGGTCTGTGATGATTACGCCCTCTGTCCCCTACCTCGCTCTCAGTCCCTCATGTAATGTTTTAGTCATCATGTTTTGTCTTCCTGCTCCTGTCATTAATACACCCACTCTGCTCAGTCATCACAATCAGCATTCATGCACTTCACCTGTCACCTGCTCTATTTAAGCTGCAAGCCCTTACTCATTCCCTGCCAGATTAATAAACCTATCGTGGTCCACAATATCCAGCCATTCTTCATTCATGTTCACAGCCTTGTTTGCCTGCATTGTTTTGACCCCACACCTGCCTTTAGGCAACTTGCCATGGGTGTCTGGGATGACAGTCCACCTCCATGCCTCGCCGTGGGTATCTGGGATGGCAGCCCACCTCCACACCTCGCAGTTGGTGTCAAGGACAACATCTCACCTCCATGCCTAACAGTGGGTGTTGAAGATGACAGCCCATTTCCACACTCTCAGTATCCAGAGGTTCTCAAGACAGTTGCAGACCTCCAGGTCTCCACGACTACTGCAGATCTGACCCTATCACCTGCTGCAGATGATTCTTTCCCTGCCACAGATCATTCATTCCCTGCCAGATTATTATACCACTCATGGTCCATTTTATCCAACTATTCTACATTCATGTTCACAGCCTTGTTTGCCTGCCTTGTTTTGACTCCACACCTGCCTCTAGGATTCCTCACCTTGCCTGATCATTGTCTACTATTGGATTTGCCTCTCTAATCACGGTAACGACCTCCTCTTCTGAAGAAATGACTGTGTAGCACGGGTTATCCCTCTCAGACTTATTGGAACTCTTGAGCCCCCTGTACCTGAACCTGCTTTGTCTCTCGGACCTCACTCTCAGATTTGTCCCCACAAAACTACGTTATTGCAGCACTCCTCTGCAGCTGCTTTGCTCCTCTGCCAGTGAGTCATCTCTGCAGACTTTGCCAGGTGACTCTTCACGCTCGCCTGTGAAGACCTGCCACCACTGTTGGATCCTAACCCCTTCTGCAGCTATAAAAAATAAATAAAAACTGTTCTCATTTTTACTCTTTTGTCTGGCTGATTCTGAATCCTAAAATCTGGACCCTGATAGACGGTCCTCCTTTTACATCTGAACAGCAAGTTCTGGATGTCACCAGCAAACTGGCTGATCCACTATGTGAAGGTGCTATTTGTAAGACTGAGTTTGTTGCAGCTCCTCGGACTGATGAAGTATTTTGGATAAAATACGAAATGTTTCAACCAAGAAATATCCATTCATAGGGCCTGACTTAACTTTACTAGCTTTATCTACCTGGATTATTGATCATGCATCAGGACATTTCTTTTCCAACCAAGTTTTATCTAACACTGCTCAGCCTGTCTTTACAGCACCTGAATTGTCTATCTTACAGGAGAAGAATTGCAGAAAAGGGCTCCTCACCTGAACCTGATCAGAGACCAGTAAGTATCAGCTTTTATTTCTGTCAGACTTCTGTGAATCTGATTTTCAGCCCCTAATATTAATAGGTTTTCCCTCAGTGCTAAAGCACAAAAGCTGTTTGTCTTCTAAGGGAATCGAGCTTTTCATTCTTTACATTCTTGTATGAAATGCCTCCTCGATGGTGCAGTTATTCATCTCTGAGGCAGTCTTCATATCCGGAGAGGATATCATTCATTCCAGAGAAAAAATTAACAGAAAGGTCTGAGATTAGTAACAGAGCAAAAGCTTTCTTTTTAATCCTCAAGCTCCATACTTCACATGCCTTCTTCTGCAGATAGTTGAAAACATTTTCGGAGTTCTCGTCTCATTTGTAAATCAAAAACCATCTTCAGTTTGTGGCTTTGGTATCTTTTGCACTTTAATAAGTGGTCAGTCTTAAGGATTGCATTGTTAATAACATGTTCAATTTGTTCAGTTTCTTTATATTGTTTTAGATGTTTGTGTATATTAGATGAACCACGTGGTTTTAGCTCATGGGCCACTGACCATAACGTTTTGTTTAAAACCTGAAACTGACTCATTTGTGACCATGAGACTGACTCCTCTCGGATTTTGGAAACTTGTGTCTGTCTGCCCAACAGGAGGAAGGTGATATCAACACAACCCCTAAAGTGTCAGCTTGTAGCACGCCGGGTGAGCAACAGAGACAACCTGCAGGCTTGGGACCTTAACCCATCCCTCTAAAACAGGCCTGATGCCACTACAAAAAAACTATTTGTCTTTATTTTGATGTTATTACATTTCTAAGCATGGTTTCAATCAATAACGTTACTTTTTTTTTAAATGTTGTGTTTTCCAGACATGCCCAGGAAGCCATGGGAAAGGACAAACACCATGAATGGTAGCAAATCTCCAGTAATTGGGAGGTAAAGTGTCACCATTTTTTTTTTCCAGTAAATGGTTGGTTTCATACTTCCTTTTTTTGGGAACTGGCCAAAAGCTTTGAAAGCATTTGCAGAAGATATTAATGCAGTGTGAGAATGCAACTCTGCTAAACATCCTCTTTAGCAAACTTTAGGTGAACGTGGCATTATTGTCAGCTAACATTAGCATGATACTTTTTCTGGGGCAGTTCAGTGCAGCCTAACATCACTAAAGCTTATACTGCCTTCACGTGCACCCCAGCTATACACTGTCATGTGAAGCTACAATAGTTTGTGTGAGAATGAAAAGTAAAATTGTATTTTATATGGCTGAGCAGAAACCAAGAAAACTTTTTCAATTTAATTCAGTTTATTTATATAGCGCCAAGTCACAACAGAAGTCTTCTCAGGGCAATGAACAGAAACATTCACATACATAAAATAAGCCAATTAGTAAAAGTTGTCTATTTAAGGAAAAGAGATCGCCAGCAGATTTTGTTTAATCTTCACTTTATCACAGTATTCCATCCTGAGTAAGCACAAAGGCAACAGTTGAAAGGACAAACTCCCTTTGAACAGGAAGAAACCTCCAGCAGAACCAGGCTCAGAATTAGCGGCCATCTTCTTCGACCGGCTGGGTTTGAGAGTACAGGAAGTAGAAACAAACAAACAAACAGAATGGCAGGGCCAGGTGTATTTTCTAAAGGAGTACCAGTAAATACAAAAACACGTTGAGAGAAATAATTACTTACCGTAATTGCAAGGTAATAACATGATTTCCTCTACAAGGAGGAAAATGTATCAGGAGGCAGAGGAAAGTCAAGAATGTAGGCCTGAGAGTTGTAACTCTAAATGTGGGGACAACGACAGGCAAAGGTAGAGATCTGGCTGACATGATGCAGAGAGGGATAGTAGATGTTTTATGTGTCCAAGAAACCAAGTGGAAGGGCAGCAAGGCCCGCAGCATTGGAGCAGGATTCACACTGTTTTACCATGGTGTATTTTTTTTCCTCCCTTGTCCTGTTCGGCATTGTGGCACTCAGAATTATTGTCTGAGTGTCGAGGTGATACCCAACATATTTACATTAACAAGCAGAGCATTATGGCTGGCCTTAATGCTCCACTTGATATAAAATAAAACTTTATTAGAATTTGCTTTGGGTTTGTTTAAGATGTAATGACACAGGGATGAAAAGACAAAGAAGAAAACAAAGCTAGAAAAGTGAGAGAAGGGGTGAAAGAGAAAGAAGGTGATAGGAGTAGAGGAGAGAGAGGTATAAAGAGGAGACAAATCAACATCATTGAAGTCTGCCTCAAGACCTGCGGAAAGTAAAAAAAAAGACAAAACCAAGAAACCACAACAACAAAACAACATATACAGTATCTTCTTCTTCTTCTTCGCCATATCTCAGCACAACTTCTATTGTACATCATCGACGTGGGCTCTTGCATTAGTTGACACCAAGCGCCATTCTTCTCTTTCTTGCGCAGTTCTCAGTAGATACTGTGGCCCTACATTGTATCTCGCCAGTGTTGATGTCATTGGACTTAATAAAGTATTTTTTAATTGATTTGCTTTTTTTTCCCTTCTGTTTAAATAGTACATTTTAAAATACATGAAATTGACATGTCATGAAGTGTGCTGTATAAATTGATTTGCCTTTGGCATGAGGCGGTGATCCGAACAGATAGGAGGACTTTTAAAATTAACAAATTACGACATTAAAATGGTTTTCTTAAAATTTTAATGTGAGTTTTGACTTTTTGTGACAATATACAATACCTGGTAGATTTTAGATCAGTGTGTCATTGTTTAATCTATTGTTTGTTTAAATCAGATTTTTTTTCTCATATATGTCCCATCTAATTATCCTCTTATTAGATATTCCAAACTCGTTGCAATTAAGCCAGAAACTAGTGTGCCTCTGTGTGACTGGCTGCTCTCTGGCCAGTCACTCTTTATTTATTTATTTATTTATTTTTAATCATACAGCTGACATTTGTGGAACAAATCAAAGCTTATCCTAATCATAAAGTTTGCATGTCTTTTCTATTTTGATGCACACAAAGTATATTGTGCAAACCTGAGTGGAGGAATTATGCATTCAAAATGCATGTTATACACTGAAGTGGAACCCATCATCAGGTATTTCACACGCTGACTTACAAATGGCACAAGAGTGCGCACACATACTGTGGTCGCAAATGAAAGATGACGCCGTGCCATTTTCTAAATCAATGACTTTGTGTTGAAAGGATCAGAGCGGTGTGTGTGTGTTAAATAATTAAAATGTGTGTAAGGCCAGAAAGAAAGAGCATCGTGAGTCCATCTTGTGTGCCTTTAGGGGAACCCTTAGCTCCATGGAACAAATGTGCACACTTACTAATTTATTTCTCAGGTGTTTCTATAGTGATGATCTTTGCTGGGTGTCTGGTCTCATTATACTTTCTAATCATGATGCTTTTGAGGTGTGGGGGGAGAGTCTCTTTAAAGAGGACAGACCATTTGCCATCCCCCCAACATCACTGCTCACACTGCGGCAACAAATAACCAAGTAAGATTGGTGTCTTGCTATTATCCGCTCTGATTTTTGTACCATCATTTTTTTATTTCTGTGCAAATAAAACCCAGGTCATCTCACAGCTTGAAAGAGACAAATTCATCAGATTATTGCCGTCTCCCTCATCGAGTATTATCCATCCATGCACACGGTAAATTCAGTGGCTCCTGACTGTGACAGCACAGAATTCAAAAGGAGAAAAATCAATGAGTGAAAGGCACAAACAAGGAAATTGGCATGTTTTAAATAATAATTCCTATAGAAATCTTTTATGGTAAGGCTTGTCTTAATACAGAGATGTATCAAAATTATTATTTAACTGTAACACATTTTGTTTAATGTAAGACAATTTTGCTAAAACATGTACATTTATGTATTTTAAATCTTATTTAAGCAACTTTTCAGTAAGGATGAAGTGCTTTTCCTGTTTCTTCTGTTTGGCTTCTTCTTGCAAATTATACAGCTCTCATTCAGCATTTTTATAAACAAAAGGTGTCATTTTGTGATTTGTTCAGGGCTTTGTTACATGATGAGTTTATTCTGTTCTTGACGTGGGTGTTTGCATTTTTTTTTCCTGATTTCTTTTCTTTTTGTGCTTGTTGTTCATGTTTTATTGTATAAAGTTGATCTGGTATCCCTGCACCATCAAATCTTCCAGCCCCTGCCTCCCTTTGTGTTTGGATTGATCAACACAGAGCCACAGAAATGTATGCTTAACATTCAACCTTCAACATTCAAACAACATTATAAATACATGTATAACATAATTTACTAAATGTAATAATTCTGTGGTCAGTATTTCATACCAGTGACATTAGATGAATGAGAGCAAACATATTAAATAACAGGCAAATCAGCAGTGAAGCAAAACAAGGTTTAATGTCACAAAATGCACATGTTCAGAAGAACTATTGCTGCTTGTGTGCATTGCCTCGTGTTTTTTAATTCTAATGGATTTGATGGATGCTGCAGACCAAAATGACATCCAGGACATAAACAGTCAGATCATGTGCTAAAGTGGGAGAAACATAAAAAAAGAAGGAAAAAAAGAGCAGAGGAAGATAGAATGAATAAATGAATAAATGATCTCGGGAAAAAAAGGCACGTCAGGTTGTGTTTGAAATATGCAATTACACATAAAAATCATGAATTACGTAATGGAACTGTGTCCCAAATTACCATACTTGTCACCTAACATTTGTTTTGTGGCAAGTCCAACAAAATTCTTAGGCATACTTAAACAAAAGCTTGTACATACTTTAAAAAAAATAAATAAGTATAAACCTTGGTGAGTTAAATGTAATTTGGCAGCACCTCTTGTGGTCCAGGTGAGCAGAGAGAGAAAATGTGGTCAGTTTGTCCGTTAGCTGTCTAAGATTACAGCAGCATAACAACGAGCGGTTCAAGAAACCCAAGCCAACACCAAATTAAAATACCAGTAAACAGGTCTAAAAAAGCTAAGTCTGGTCCTCTGGACATTTAAAAAACAAAGCAAAACAAAGCAAAAAAATTGTAGAAACGTTTCGTCTTTCGTCCGAAAGACTTCCTCAGTCTGAGATGCTGTATTCA
>JARVLU010000179.1:18949-31539 GCA_031762415.1 Simpsonichthys santanae | reverse complement strand
GTCAATTTTTGTGTATGAACTTGTTAGTGATTTGTGATTTGTTTGTGATTTGTGATTTGTTATCTTTGAGTTCATCTATATTTGTCTAAGTCTTTCAGATCTTTTATTATTTGAGCTCGTGGATTTTCCTGTAGTTTGATCCAAATGTTTCCATTTCTTGTCCAAGTTTCTGCTATTTTTTGTGCTTTTTCAACAACCTTGCTTCACGTGCAATATTTGCATTTTTTTAGTTAGGTGTTCATTTATGTAGACATTTGTGTTTTTGAGTCGTTTTGCCTGCATCATTACCTTGTTTCTTTGTTTTCTTCCAATGAATCTGACAACTATTGATGGTTTATTTTTATTTTACTTTCATGGTAAAGAAGAACCTGATCAACAGCTTAGCATTCCTTGAAGGAATACAAACAGCTTATCACCTTTTATATGAGGGTTTTAAGCAAAGATCATACTTTGTTGAACAATGTCAGAGTTGTAGCTGATTTGGTTAAAATCTTGAAAGCAAATACTAAAGGTTAAAAACAAAAATGACTGGACTGTTAGTCTGCAGCTGAATATGTTTGACCTCCTAAGTTTTACCTCCAGAAGCGTTTGGTACAGTTGAATTATGTTGAGACTAAATTGAGTTCTATATAAAAATTAAAGAAATCAGTGGTGGATTCAGAAGATTTATATGGACAAGGGAACAAAAGGAGCTCAGCGTCCCTTGCCTGGATGAGGGTTACCAGAACCCCACCCTGGAGAAGGCCTGGGGAAAGGGCTTGTTGGCGAGCTCCTGGTGACTTGGTCTCTACCCATGGGGCCTGATCAGGCTCAGCCAAAATGAGCAACATAGGTTTGCCTTCCTGTGGGCCCACCACCTGCAGGAGGCACCATGTGAGTCAGGTGCATGACACCATGGGCAGTGGGCAAAAGTGGGCGCCTCGGTGCTCTGACCCTGGCTTACCAAAGCTGGCTCTTGTGGCATGGAACATGATCTCTCTGGTGGAGAAGGAGCTGAGCTTGTGCATGAGGTTGAGAGATATAAAATACATATAGCTGGGCTCTACTCGTCACATAGCATGGGCTCTGAAACTGATCTCCTTGATAGGGGCTGAACCTTATTCCACTCTGGAGTTGCCCATGGTGAGAGCCACTGAGCTAGTGTTGTTCTATTCATAGTAAGGATTTGCTAGGAAAGCCTGGCAGAAGAACCCATCAGAAAGATCTTCAACTCACTCCTAGGAGAACTTTAACTATATCCCAGCTGAAGTGATGGACATTGAGTCCAAGTAGGCCATGTTCTGTGCCTCACTTGTTGAGGTTGTTGCCGTGAGATGCGGATGCAAGGTTGTTGGTGCTTCTCGTGGTGGACATCCACAAACTTGGTGATGGACACCCAGGGTTAGGGAGGCTGTCAAGCTGAAGGAGTCCTATCAGGCCTTGTTGGTTGGTAGAACTCCAGAGGCAGCTGAGGAGTACCGCAGGGCCAAGCAGTCCAGAGCCTTGGCTGTTGCTGAGGCAAAAGCTTAGATGTGGGAGGAGTTTGATGAGGCCTTGGATAAAGACTCTCGGTCAGCTCTGAAGTGATTCTGGCAAACCATCAGGTGGCTGAAGATGGGAAACCAGCTCTTTACTAACACTGTGTTCAGTGCAGGTGGGGTGCTGTTGACCTCAACCAGTTATGTCTTTGGAAGGTGGAAGGAATACTTCTCAGACCTTCTCAATCCCACTGGCACATCTTCCATGGAAGAAGCAGAGACAGGGGACTTCAGGGTTGGTCTGTCCACAACAGTGGCTGCGGTCGCCAAAGTAGTTAAAAAGCTAAGTGGTGGCAGGGCTCTGGAGATGGATGAGATTTGCCCTGATTTCCATAAGTCTCTCAATGTTGTGGGGCTGTCTTGTTTGACAAACCTTTGTAACAGCTCTTGGACATTGGGGGCAGTGCCACTGAACTGGCAGACTGGGATGGTACTTTCCCTCTTCAAAAAAGGGGACTGGAGGGTATGGTCCAATTACAGGGGCATCAATCTCCTTATCTTCCCTGATAATGTCTATTCAGAGGTACTGGAAAACCAAGTCTGATTAGTGGTCAAACCTCAGATCTAGGAGGAACAATGTGGGTTCCATCCTGGCCATGGTACAATGGATCAGCTCTTTACCCTCATGAGGGTAAAGATGGGTCATGGGAGTTTGACCATCAAGTCTACATGTGTTTTTTGGATGCCGCGGAGATCAAATGTTTACAGAGAAGTTGCTAAAATTCATCGTAATTATAGAAAATGAAAGATTTCTTATGATGAAGTTCAGCAACTTCTCGGTAAACATTTGAGCTATGTGGTTTCAGCGGGCTGTTTTTCTTGTACAATCCGGGGCGTGCGCTCTGATTTCGGTCAGCCATTCTCAGCCTGTCCCTCCACCGAGACGGGGATGCGGCTGGCCGGGTCGGACTGGATGCCCTGGCCGGGTAGGGATGCCTGTGTTTTGGTTCAGCGAGAGTGGCATCCCGCTGAAGCCCCGGAGCTAGACTGTCCAACGTAAAACTAACTTGACCGCGGTTTAATGTGGCGCTATGGCTCTGCAAATATTGAACGTTGCTGTCTTGCAGTGTTTATTGTAAAATACTTCCACACAGCAGACATGTTACGATGGAAAGTTGGCTAGCTATTGGCTAAGATGCTACTCACTCAATCCCCATGTTGTAGTTGGCCGCAAACTATGAAATAGATTTCCTGAATGTGAGGCTGCTCTTATTACTCTGGGTTCATGAGACATTCCTCCATTCAGGAAATCCATTCCATAGCTTGAAGTCAACGTGCATCATGGATCGGAAAATATCGGCAGGTTTGATCGAAAATACGATACGTAAATTATGCTAGTATTGGAGGCCGATACCAATACCAGATCAGATCGGCCCCATCCCTAGTACTGACCAAAAGAATGAGTTTGCATATCCATATAAAAATGGGTTATCTAACAACCTGGCCCCAGGTCAAGTTATAGCCAAACCCAGTTATGCATTTTATTAGAAGAAAGTGGCACTAGTTTAAGACAAAAAGTTTGTCATCAAAGTTGCAAACTAAGGACGTTGGCTGCATGATTTAAATCCCTTTAGATCAGATCACAGACACCAGCAGGGGGTAGTAGTTTGATTGTGGCTCTTCACATATGGTCCAGGCCTGGAGGAGAGACTAGACAGGTTGTCACAAGAGCGTTCTGATGGTCAATGACATGCATGTTCTTAGATAGCAAGTTGAGACTTGCCAGATTGGAGTTAAATCAACCAGGAGCGAACTAAGTAATGCTGAGTAACACTAAGGACATAACCCAATACAGGAAATTAAATCCAGTCACTCCCTTAGCCCATCTGGATTTTAAAGATTGAGTCAAGTCAAGGTTCTTTATTGTCATTTGTATCACATGTAGTACATGAGGTGGAATGAAATTGTGTACACAGGGTCCCATTTATAATCTAACAATAGCAAAAATACAAAGTGTAAAAATAAACTGTGAATAAGGATCTAAGATATAAACTAAGATATATGCTAAACGAACGCCAAATAATCAATGTGTGACAAAGGAGATTATCGTGAACAAACCCCCACCCCCCACCCCCGAACATAAAAGGATCTGCAGTGGCAGTGGTCTCCAGCTACAATTAATTGGGTGTGCACCTGAATAACAACCTCAGCTGGGACAACACCACCAGCCTAATCAAGAAAGCTCATCAGAGACTCTACTTCCTCAGGCATGTTGGAAAACCTGGGTTAGGAAAGTATTATTAACGATACCCAGCTTTTCAGTAGGTTAAAATCAGACCGTTTAGAGCTTGCTTTACGTATTACAGGCCATAAGCCTCAATAGAGGGCATCTAGCATCAATAACGATTAACAGTAACCATGCTGATTGTAAACCAATGAACAAGCAAATGGCTGATGTTTATGTTGTTGTGATGATTTTTGGTACAATCCTTACTGCAGCAATGTGTGACAAGCAGAAAGCAGAGTGTTGTAAGAGTGGAGCCACGAGCAAGTCTGAGCAAGCCTCAGACTCAGAGAAGGAGCTGTGTGTGTACGTGTGTGGGTGTGACAGGGTCCGTTGTATCAGGTTACATATGCCTGAAAAGCAGTAAGAGGAGGAGAGCTGCACAGCATAAGAAAATTTTATTTTTCTTACCCTTTAATATATTAGAAGCGATAATAAACTATAATTGTATCATTAATCATGAACAAGGCGAACATGTAATCCTTATAGCAAGATGAATTATTCTGTAACACTTTTGTTGTTTGTATTCTGTATAATGTAACTCATTCGAAGGAGGTGCAAGGGGTATTTGAGTCAGCTTCTATAGCGCTCGGCTGTTCAATCTGAAACAACTCTGAGCAGACAGGAAACTCCTAAAATGGGTAATGAACCCAATAACTTCTGGGTAGAAGGAACACAAAAACCAGTTCTAGCTGGTCTAGGTGAAAAACAAAATAATGAAAGCCAGATGTTTTACTGGAACAGAGTTGATGTAATCCTACAGTTAAAGTCCTCCCAGAATTAGGTGGAGACTGGAGGTTACATGCTCACCCACTTCCCAACCAAAGGAAGGGATTGGTTAAGGAGTATGGCAAGATCTGAACACCCCCTAGAGGTGGGGAAAGATAGCTGTAAAACTGGCCTGTTCAGACAGAAAAGATGCTGAGTTTTTACAGGACGACCGGGGAGCAGAGACTAACAAGGCTGCAGCACAGAAGTTGGGGGTGCCCGAAGAAAGGAACTTACTCATCTGGAGATGAGCTGGAAAATATTCTTCCTCAGACGAAATGGAATACCATTCTCCTCCGATGAGAAGGATTGATGCTTCGGATTAATCCCCCTTCACATCTCAGCCCGGGTTGACCCAGAAGACCCCCTCCTTCAAATTTGGAATAGCTGTCGAGTCTTTGAGATAGCTTTACCTCCAGCCTGGAGGGAAGAAAAGTGTCCCTTACTTTTGTGAGAATTTTCTGAAGGATTCCTTTGAAACATGGTAAGGGAATATCTCAGTCCTTCTGTTCCAGATAATATTTTCTGTCAGATCAGGTTCACAGTGAACAGAATAACCCTGAGGGGATTGAATTGGGTATTAGAAGGAATTGTTCAGATTTGTTTCAGAACAACCAGAGTGTTAAGAGAGAACATCCATTGGCTTGAGTTGTGAACCATAGGTTGACAGTGAAGCTTAGAAGAGAATTTGAAGCCACTGGCCCAAGCCACTGGCCCACAAGGGCTCTCGTGGGAGTGGTCAGGGTTGGCGGGATAGAAAAAGCAGCCCATAGATAAAAAGTCCGGAACAAAGACTGCTCAACGTCTGCAAGATTGATCACCTTACCTAGTCAAGAATGAGTCCCCTGTGTAAAATTGTGATCGTTTTAATGCTTATCGCTGTTCCCCTCCAAAATGATCAATTAAAGCAAGTAAAATGCAACAATCTGGACTATCATTTCACTGTCTTATGAACACTCATATGGTGAAGCTTGGTTTATGACATTAACATCGTAAATTAGGAGGTTTTTGAATGGTTTCCTAGCTAAAGAGTGTAGAACAACACTCCTGAGTCCTGTCCCTGGACTCTAAAGATTGCCAGGTCGGAAACAATTGCAACGCTAATTATGAGATGAGTAGCCGTTAACGTGTGTTTCTCCATGTCAAACAACCTTGACCCTGCTGCTTGGACGAGACAAGGCACAGAGTGAAACCGGGGTGTAACGTATGGATAGAAGGTTGTCAACAGCCTGGGTGAATCATCTCAACACAGCCTTAGAGAGACTACCCTAGGGAGCTGAAGGTAAGACTTCAGCGCTAGGGTCAAAGTTCTCAGACCCCTTGGAGGAGAGGCTGCGGCGATGGCTTGTCACGTGTCCAGTGGCTACCTCGCACGGGCAAGCGAAACATAGTGGCAGCAGTAGGATCTGGTTTTTAAGAGTAGAGACCCCCCAAAGAGAAGGTGCTACAGAGAACTGATAGGCATCAACAAAGCAACCCCTAGAGCAAAGGAGTTGTCTGGCTGGGAGGCCCCCCAGTCAGTAACCCCAATAGATCACTAACGGTAGTGAGGTGGGTTAGAAGGCTTACAAAGGATTACTGACCATAATCAAGAGTAGTAAGCAAGCAGCTAGTCCGTTCTCATCCAGAGTACTTGGACAGAAAGCCAGGTGGCTTTGAGGACCGACAAACTCGACCCGACAAAACTAGAATGATGGCCTCAGGCGAGGCATCAGTAACGGCAAGGCCAGAAGGCCAGTCCGAATTAACGGACAGCGAACTAACAGGGCCAGTACAATCAGAACCAGAGAAGGAGGAGCTGGTAGAGCCCGAACTAGTACAAGTAGATCCAGTAAAGGGAAAAATAGTAGAAAAGGAGGCAGCAAGTCCAAACCCAAGCAACCAAAAGTCAGGAGAACTACCAACAATGACACCTGACATGCATTAGTTCGAGAAAGGTTCACAGCAAGTAACACCAAGATGGAAGACAAAATCCTAAGACAGGGTTTGACAAAGCACATAGAAGAAAGGGGAGTGTATTATTATACGAAGGTCCGACAGGGTTGTCAGATGATAGCACTGTAAGACCCTCAGGACATAAAGACAAAGAACCGGTGAAAAATGGTTGCAATGGTGGGTTCAACAAATTGAAACCCCATGGCGTGGGGAACTAGTAAGATTAGTTAGCCCCTCGAGCAAATATGATTCCTTAGTGAAAATGATAATTAAAACTATGGGGTTAGCCAAGTCCACAGTGGGCCAGAGGATTAGAGCCCTTCCTAGGTACCAGATATAAGACGAGGAAATAGCTAAAATGGAACTATATGGAATAGCAATGAAAGTGAGGCCCGGCAAAACAGGCGAACTTAATTCCTTAACAGGCTCCCCTGGAGACTCTGAGGATGAATCCGGCCAGGAAGGGGTATCAAGAGCAGATGAGCTGGGTATAGGGCAGTTAGAAAGTCAGTTGAAGCATAATTGGAAATTTAAACCAGCCTCCAATACCCTGCTCCTGAAAGACAATCCAGACTGGACCGGTTATGAGCAGACCCTGGTTACAGCTCCGTAGACTCAGAACCAGGAGAAAAACGAGGAAAAGGGAAAGTAAGCACCAGGGAGAATGATGGGGATACTTCCCAGTGGACTGAAGAAGATGAGCCAAGGGAAGACAGAGATGAAAAAGAGAAAAGGGCTTGTGCTGAAAAATGTGCCCTCAACTTACTGGAAAGACTGTGCAGGTATGTGAACCAAGAAAGGGGGCTAGGCACACGGTCACGAGGAACAGCATCAGGGTGATATTCAGCTACACCGTCTAATGGCAATTTAATAGAACAGGAAAGTCAAGAAGAAGATGACCCCCCCACAAGATTCAGAAAGTGAAGAGGGGAAAGAGGACGATGTCACTGAGTCCTGTGCCCAAAAACTATTGGGAACAATACAAAAGGATAGAAAGGGGATAACGGGAGGAAAATGAGAACAAAAATTAGCCGGGTCCCCTGACGACCAACCAAGAAGGTTAGAAGATCCAGAGGAAGGCCCCTCTAAATCACCTAAAGAAATTCCTAGGAAAAAGATAGCTAAACAGAACTTTTTGAACCCTGAGCCAAATACTGAACCTAAACCAGAGGATAGACAGGAAAGGCCTGAACAACTGAGGGAAAAATGTAAACTAATACCACGAGACGTGCTGAGACCTTGTGCAAAAATAATCCTCAAGCCAGTGCCGGAAGAAGCCTTATGCCTAAAGCTCCAAACCAGAGCACGAGTGTACCAACTGACAGGAAGCCCTTGGGCAGTGGATGCTGATGGTTTGCTAGTGTTCACAAATCATAAATACAAAATCCATAACTCGAACTACAGAAAGGAATTGAAAAGGCAAGCTGGTCCAGAATACCAAATGGAAATAAATCACATGAAAGAGGAAGCAAAAAGCTCAGAGCCAAAAGTGCACCTGACCAGCAGTGCGGACACCCCATATTATGTTATAATACACGTCCCAATTGCAAGTTATAAGGAAGCGACCAGCGATGAACAATACATGAAGGAAATGATAAATGCCCTCAAGAGAGGAATAACCCGAGCCGTGGCCAACAATCTTAAGCGCCTAGTGGTGAGTGTAGACGGATTGAGGTTGCACCATTTGCAGTGGGAGATAGTTGAACGTGTGGCAGTTAACAAAGCAACCTATTTGGCTAAGGAGATGCCTGCTGCCGCGTTATTGAAAGAAATAGTTATAGTGACCTCGACTCACGTGAGAACAAGAAAGCCAGGCTTTTGACCTCTATGATTAAGACAAGAAAAATACCAGTTGAGGGGCCTCTGACAGCAGGGGAGCAAGACGGGAAGGACCAGTCAACATCACGGGATGCAAGGAAAAAATAGTAGTAAAATAGTAGGGAATAACCCCCAACCACTTAAAGTAACCCTGACCTCACCCTCAAAAGGAAACCCAGAGGGCCTAATCACCAGATGGAGAATAAGTGGAGCAGAGACGCAGGAAGAGAAGTTATGGTGTGATAGGTTGGCTAAGTTACAACCACTGAATGAGGGAAGTGAAGGGGGAGACAGTGAAAGTCCCCAAGAAGAACTAGACCAAAACCCGAGTGGGGAAGAGACAGACAGTGAAGAAAATGTCAGCTTAGGGTCAATAGCAGGCCAGCGGGATGACCTGCATAAACCCTTGAGAACAGGGGTGAGAAAAGGACAGAAGAAACCCGTAGAGATAGTCGATGTATTTAAAGTATCTGAAAGACTAGCCAGAGACCTTACTTGGGGCTCAGTCCAAGCCAGTGATGGGCATCACACATACATCCCCGAAGCTGGGCAGAACCATTACGACATCCCATCAGTGTGGGCAGACAGGTTAGAGGAGACAGTGGAATTGATCGTCAAAGCGACATTGGGAGAGTGGGCTAACATTCTGATGATGCCCTGAAGCCCAACTTTAGCCGCTCACACAGACCTGACTAGTAATTTCAGAATAGCATATTTGGGGATTGCACATGATGTGGTGTTGAGAAGAATGAAATAGTCAGTCTAAAAATATGCTAGGGAAACAGAAAAAAGGCTAAAGGACGAAATATCAGCTGATGAGGAAGAAGACCCAAACCAGTTAGAGAACAATCCATCGTACTATGTGCCTCAGTCAGATGCAGAACCTAGGCAGGTTGAACCACAACAGGCCCCCAGCTCGGATACTGATAGTTATCGTGAATACAAAAAAATTGAAGACCTTAGTGAGAGCAAAAGGGCCTGAAGAGACCACTGAGAACTACGTCAAAGACGTGTGGCCCATGGTTAAAACTTCTACCAACTGTGATGAGGCAAGGAAATTGTGGCTAGGTAATGTCACCACGAACCCAGTGGGCAAAGAAGAGTCAGCCCAAGTCCACTGCGAAAAGTTGGTTCTGGAAGACATGGAAGATGTTCAAATCCAAAGGGCAAAGATGCGTATGGACCAAGGTCAGCACCTCACACCAGTCTGGAACAAACTCAAACAAACAATCACGCCTAAAAGATATGTTAAAGCATTGAGAGTAGTGACACAGGGCAGAAGAGGAGAAATCACTTTTGCCAGGATGCCCCTGCTTGAAACTCCAATCCCCCAAATAGATCAGGCAGTGAAATCATATGATTTAGAACAGCAGTTCTGGGAAGAGCGCAAGAAAATAGAAATGAAACAAAGCCCAAAACAACCAAAGGCAGCCCATAACTCG
This sequence comes from Simpsonichthys santanae, assembly GCA_031762415.1. Classification (NCBI taxonomy): domain Eukaryota; kingdom Metazoa; phylum Chordata; class Actinopteri; order Cyprinodontiformes; family Rivulidae; genus Simpsonichthys; species Simpsonichthys santanae. The sequence goes on along the minus strand of JARVLU010000179.1, from coordinate 21,835 downwards.
CAGCAACAACAGTAGTACAGTTCATTCATTCAACCTTTATTTAAACAGATAAGTCACATTGAGCCTCGAAGACTCATACAAGTGAGATCTGCTGGACAGACAACAAAGTGGTGAAAACTGACACATAGGGTGTGGAGACAAAAAAATTCCCAACACATCCTTGACCTCTGTTTGAAGGTCAAAGATGTGGTAATGAAAAAAAAATCTTGCACACAAAAGCACATAGTGGCAAAGATATTCTGCAGAGGGGGGAGACACTGAGAACGATGAGCAATGCTTGTAGAAGCTCTCAAGGGCACTGTAATAGTTCTGATAAGGATGGCATAATCAGCCAGCTCCCTCTGATGAGATCCGTAAACATTCTCGAGGGATGTCGGGAAATGGCCAAGGTCAATGCTGTTGAGAATCCGAGTCCTGAAATGATGACAGAATGTTTATTCAGCTGGTTCACTCTGGTTGATGGTGAAAATTTCCCGATGGGCGGGGGGTGAGCGTCAGATTACATGTCCTCCAGGCCTAATCAGATAAGGTGGCCTTCCAAGGTCAGCCAGGGAGCCAAATTCAGATAAGCACACAGTTGTTTTGGTACAGACAAAAACATAATGACATCTACCTTGAGTCTGTGTTGTCCAAAAAACGGTTCAGAATTGTCCAAATTACGTGGCCACACAAATTGGAAATGTGCCTGAGTAATAAACCCCGAGATCTTATCCATTCTGCCCAAGGCAATTGAGTCTGGGTACACAGGCAAGAACCAAGCCATCACAAAGGCAAGCAGCATGATCAGGACCCAATTTGCTTCAGACGACTTCCTTAATCGTAGATAAAACCAGCAACCAGCTGAATCCAAATAGCAGGAACAGAGAGCAGCCCCCGAGGCAGCCAGAGATGCGTTATAGAGAGCAGCCCCCAAAGCAGTCAGAGACGCAATATAAGGAGCGACCGCCTAGGCAGTCCGAACAGCAGTATAGAGAATAACCACCAAGGCGATTTCAAGCCCCAGCTTCGAGTTCAACACCACAGAAGGGGGGCAAGAACTTACCCCCAGAAGAGTATGTAAAACTAACCCCGGAAGAAAAGAAGGCCCTCCATGAATCCCGCTCGAAAGGGACTGGAGGGCCAGCCAAATAATGGCTGAAAGGTCGCGGGTCACCCTAGAAGATGCTTATTGGGTTGGGGATGAAATCTACACTAAAGTGGAGGGAGAACCTTACCTAATAGACTCTGGGGCACATGTGTCTATGACTCGCAGAAACCTAAAAACGATAGGACACCTAATGGTTCAATTGGCGAATGGAACCATAGAAAAAATGCCTCTTGGATTATGGCAGGGAATTGTGTGGATAAAAGGGCCCTGTAACCTTATGACAATCACGGATTTAAAAGAATTGAAGAAGCCAAAGAAAAACCGAATTGCATTATGTAGACGATTAGAAATGCTAAAATCCAGGTTAGTAAAAATAGGGCACACACACAAACAATATGAGTTTGAAGACTGGTATAAACCTTTAAATATCCCTGAAGTAACCCAAAAAAAAGTATACGAGAGTGACTTCTCTCAGGCTGGAAAAGAGAAGTTAAAACGAATTATTGATTCAGCTGCGATAGAAAGATTTAAAAATGATTGCGGAGACCTCGGTCCAAAGTTTGTGCATGTGATCGAGGGAGGAGTGCATCCGCCGGTGAGACAGTATCCCCTAAACCCAGGAGCAGTCGAAGAAATGAACAAGATTGTAAGGGATTTAGGCGCTTTAGGGATTTTCAGAGAAGAGACTAATCCAATTACGAACAGCCCCATCCAAGCAGTAAAGAAACCTGAATTTGCAGGAGGAGGATGGCGACCAGTAATTAATTTTAAAGCCCTAAACAGACAAACAGTAGCCAACAGAGCAAGCCTAATCAACCCACAAGGCACCCTAAAAACTTTGCAATTGAAAAAATACAAATCCTGTATCGATTTAGCAAACAGATTCTTCTCACTCAGGCTAGCTAAACAGTCTCAAGGAAAAACAGCTTTCACCCACCAAGGGAGAAGCTATGTTAGGCAACGATTACCACAGGGATACAAAAACGCTCCAAATGTGTTCCAGTCAGCCATGATGGACGTGCTCAGAGACTTAGGCGCCACGGTTTATATCAATGATGTGTTTATCGCAGATGACACAGAGGAAGAAGACCTATAAAGGTTAGCAAAGGTGGTGCAGCGAGTGACAGAAGCAGGGCTAAAGTTGAATTTGAAGAAATGTCAGTTTGGACAATTCCAAGTGAATTATTTAGGGTTTCAAGTGACAGCAGATCTGGGACTCTCAGAGGGTTACAGGGAGAAACTCTAACAAATTCAGCCTCCTGAGTCCGAAAACGAGCTACAAAAAATCTTAGGGCTGTGTAACTGTGAGAGATCACGTCCCTAATTATCAATACTATGCCAAACCACTGTATGCCTGCCTGAAAAAGAAAGAAGGTGCAAGTGAGACACAAAATAAGAAACCATGGGTCTGGACAGCAGAAAACCAGCAAGACCTAGAGGAACTCAGAAAAAAGATACAGGAAGCAGTAAGATTAGAACCAAGAAGCTTAATGACAAGACTTGTAGCTGAAGTCAGCTGTGAAAGTGAGGATGCTGTCGATAACAGTGCAGTTTTGGATGAAATCAAACTGTTAAAATGGTTTATAAGCCTTATAATGAGATGAACTTCTTCTATTTGACTGTGCAGAAATTTGTGTGTGAGCTCCAGCAAAGTGCAGCAGGAAATTTCCAAACAGGAACTAAGCCAGTAAACGTATGATGAAACAGACGCAGCGCACACACAGAGCAGAAAAAGGGGAAACAAGTAGCTCTCAAATGCAACACCTTTAAATGAAAATAAAATAAAATAAAAAAATAAC
>JARVLU010000153.1:0-11298 GCA_031762415.1 Simpsonichthys santanae | reverse complement strand
CCCCCCCAGAACACACAGTTCTGCTCTTTAAGGCTGACCCTGCTGAAAGTGGCTGAAACTGCTGCTGTTTGTGTTTTTTAGCTGCTATTAGGAAGCCGCTGGGCGACTGCACTCTGCACCTTTAGGTCGTCAATCCGTTCGTTATCCTCTCATTTTTACAATGCTCATTTCTTTTGTTTAATACTAATACAGTAAATAGTAAACGCACTGTACTTATATAGTACTTTTATATCTTATCAAGATACTCAAAGCTCTTTACATTACAATCTGTGCCCGCTTTTACCCATTCATACAGCACTCTACTAGATCTTAAAGATTAATCAGAGCTTTATCACACTCATACACCACAATCGAACCCCCAACTCTCCCATTGGGGGACGGCTGCTCTAACCGCTCAGCCACAGTAGCCCCTCGCTACTTTGCGGTTTTACTGTTTTTCAATAATTGTCAACTGTAATTTTACGGGTACTCACTCACGTAATTGGGACGATGCAGATAAAAAGTTTCAGAAAAAAAAATTTGGACATGCGCCGCCATTTTGTAGTTTTCGTTCAATAAGCCTACACTGTATCACCAGTCCCAAAGAACTACACTACCCAGAAGCCAACAGTGCTTCCGGATGCTGCTTTCTTTAAAATGGAAGTTAAATTCTGATCCGATCCAAAGCTGACTAAAAAGTTTGATCCTTATTCATAGTGACTTGGGCACTCGGTGGCTGCAGAGAACTGATCAGAACCGGAGCAGAACTACTTCCAGCCTTGTCGGTTAATCTGAGTGCTGTTTGTCAGCCCATGAAGCCTCTCGAGCGTTGAGGTGTTGCTTGGAGGTCCGGTGTCTTCTTCAGAGCTCACACCAACATTGTTCATCAGAGTTCTCTGTATTGCTTGGACTCAGTCGGGATCATTGTGTGGTTTTGTGCTGTCTGGTGCTCAACGGCTGCAGAGAGCCCATCAGAACCCGACCAGAACCGGACCAAGGCTGGTGAGTTCCTCATATAACATTTTGCAGTGCCGGACAGTACATATATGTACGTTGTTAAAATTACATAGATTTAAGAGTTTAGAACATTGCAAGTGTATGAAGGGTTTATAAAGCCTTAAAATATATAAATACTACAATAAATTTAGTGTTTCTGCTTTGCGTTTTTTCACTTATTGCGTGGGTGTGTAGAACATAACCCTCGCAATAATCGAGGGACAACTGTATGTAAGACCAAAAAAAGTGCAGCCTTTTATAATTCTTGCTAAAATAAAAATAAAGTGTATTTTAAAGTCTTGTGCTTCGTTTGTCTAATTGTTCCAGTCTCAGTGACTGAAGTTGATTAAATTAACACAAATCAGTTGTTCTCTCAATTATGCTAATCTGATTATGACTCAGATGAGACTGTGAACTTGTGTATTTGCTAACAGTGGCAGAAAGCAGGACAGAGCACAAGCATTCTGCTGATTTGTTTACTAAGCAACCAACAGCAAGGATTTTTATTTTATTTTTACAAACGTCAACAATTTGCACCCTGTTCCTCTGCCGCGATGTCAAAGGACAAAGTGCTCATCTCAAGGCGATCAGTGCAGAAGCATTCAAAAAGCTAAGTGCTCCATGTTTTTAAAACTGACACTTCAGAACGAAGCATTAAAAAAAGATGAAAAAATAAAAAACTAATAGAGCAACGTTGATTACAAACGTTTACACAAATATTGGTCTTCAACTAATGATTTATGTCTGCAACACCCCAATTTAAAAATGTTTCATTTCCAATTGTTTATTACCATAGTTTTTTTTCCCCAACTATTTGATGCAAAAAGTCTCAAAAGAGTACTTTGTAGTAATATTCTTGAAATATTTAAAATAACTAAAATGTTTTTTGTAAATGTATTTCAAAATATCAGCTAAGAAAAAAAAAACGGTTTTATTATCTGTTCTAAACATTGTGGATTGAAATAAATAACACCATTACTAATAAAATAAAAGCGATACTGTATTTTGTTTGTAAACCGTTTCCTAAAAATCAAAGAAAAAACACAGAAAAATAACAACAACAAACAACTTCTGATTTAGCCGTAAGCAGTTTTGGGCAAACTGAACTAATAGAAAGTGTGTATAAAATAACAAATGTATGAATGAATGATTACCGTATTTTTCAGACTAAAAGGCACACCTGATTAAGGATATTAAGTGCACCTTATAGTCTGAAAAATATGGTAAATAAGATTATCTTGGAAAGAGAAATGATAAAGTTGTAGCTGTTTTGGTTAAAACTTGTAAATGTTTTTCATGACCTCATCAGGATTCATGGGATTTCATAAGAAATGCTAGCAATTGAAGTGTGTTGAGAATGAGTCTCAGCTATTACTTGACCTGTCATGATAACAAATTTTGCTGGACAATTAATTGTTTCAGAAATTATTGTGATAAATGATAATATTGTTTGAAATATGAAAATAATTAGTAATTATTGTCAAATTTAAGAAGAATGTTGGTTAATTTGTTTTGGGTGTAGTGCCTTTTTTGACCACTGGATGTCAGTATATGACTGTTTGAACTGAAGGATGGATAGTGAGTGAGCGAGCAGCGTATCTCTAATAAAAGTGGTAAGGAGGCCCCTTGACGTGACATGAGCTGTCTGTTTTTTCCCTTTTTTCGGTTCTCAAAATGGCAGATGCTCGGTGTGGTTTGAGCTCTTGTCACACAAAGTATTTAATTAAAAAAAAATCAGTAAACAAGTTCTCAGTTTCTTTTTGATGAGATAAACAACTTTTTAAACAAAGGCACGTGTTTCAACCGTGAATTTTGGAGCTTTGACAAGACTTAGTTTTTTTTTTTTCCCCCTCCAGGTCGGCCTGTTGGCTTAGCTCATAGCTTAGCTTCTCTGCTTAGCAGCTTTTAACAATCCAAAAACACAATTTTGGATGGTTTAAACAGATTTTAAAGAGAAAAGAGAAAGGGAGGGGGTCAGTGGAGAGCACCAGAGTTGAGCCTTAACATCCAGTGTCTTCAGTAGAAAGAGAAAGACAAAGAAACAGTAAAGATGATGTATTAAAAGGAGGTCGATAATTTTCATTTATCATGCGATTAATTGATTTATCGTTTATCGCGACAGGTCTAGCTACTACCAATTTTTACTTGATATCTTTAAAATTACCTGAGCTGTGGCCATTTTTGTTTGTTCATGGCAGTTCAGCAGGGGGTGAGCAACTTGAACCAGGCTACCACCAAAACCAGTTTTGGATGCACACCCAATGATTACGTTCCAAAGATTTTTTTATGAGCTGAGATATTTTGCTAACATTACAGACACATCATTGCACTTTAACTTGGGACAGCGAAGAGATAAATAATTAAGTGGAGGACACCCACCCCATTGGCTGTGCTGACAGCCTGGTAATAGATGCTGTAGCTCTTCTGTGGCAGCAGAGGGGCGTTCCAGAAACCGTTGTAGGTCTTGTTGTCGCCCACGGTGAAGGGCTGGGGCGAGTGGATGCCGCCGGCGGGGAACTGAGCCGTGAAGTAGTACTGCGAGTTCAGCAGCGTGGCGTTCTGGAAGTGAATGGGAACTGGGTAGCAGCGTAAGATCTCCGCCGTGCCCCGCGCTCTGCGTGGACGTTCCTCCTCCACCACCACCTGGTACGCACTGCAAACACAGCACAAAGACAACGGACTGACTCCGGCGGGCACTTTTTGTTGGATGCTGCTGACAAAAACTAGCATCTTTTTTGTTTTGTCATATAGTTTCAAAGAGAACAGGGAATGCATCTTGATGCTGCAAAGCTTAAACTCTCAGAATACTCCAAAGTCTGTGGAAATAAGCTTTGTGAAATAATTCTTTCTGCAAACAAGAGCAAACAAAGTTATTTAAAAATGACTCGGAACACAGACGCACAGCAAAGAGACTAACGTCATTTGCCTTTTCATCATTTAACAGCTGAAAAGGTTAACGGTTCTTTCCATTTCCTCTCCTCGTGTGTAGTCAGATCAAAACTGCGGCCTTGTGCGCCGCTGACAGAGATGACATTGTTTCTGTGCTCGCCACTTAGACTGAGGAGGGAAGACGGCCGTGTAGCTGTTTGGGTTAGTATGCGTCGCACATCCACCTGTTAGATCTGCTGAGCTGCTGAGTGACAAAGAGTCTGTTTACAGCTGTCACGACCTGGAACTAGTGTTAATCTCCAAAAAAAAAAAACACAGTTATTATAGATATGGTGCTAAAACATGTATTTCTTTGAAGTCGTTTTCTTTTGGTGAAAAGTGAAATTTATGACTTTATTTTTTCAAATGTTCTTTTCCCTGTTAAGCCCAATCACAAGCATTATCAGGCAAAACAACATTTATTTCAGGTGATTTGAGGTTTCCCATTCTCTGATTTTACAAACGGGTGGCACAGTGGCACAGATGGTAGAGCTTCTGCCTCGCTGTGAGAAAGTCGCCAGATCAAATCCCAGCTGATGCCCTTTCTGCGTGGAGTTTGCATGTTCTCTCCACGCACGTGTGGGTTTTCTCCAGTTTCTCTATGTGTCCCTGTGATGGACTGGAGACCTGTCCAGGGTGTCCCTAGCTGGGTATGGGCACCAGTGAGCCCCTTGACCCGTAAAGAAAGAAGTGGGTAAAAGGTAATGGATGGCTGGTTCTTAAGAAAACAAAATTTACTAGTCAAAGAAACTTTTAGCTCTATGCTAACGTGTCATCAGAACCTGGAAAATAAAACCCAAGCATGCATTTAAAAAATATGTAATATAAAAAGAAGCTATGTCATATTAAAGCACTGTCATCCCATCAATCACAAAAATGAAAAGATCAGGAAATTGGAAAATGATCGGTTTTTCATGTTTAAAAATTATGTAGAACATGCCGCAAGGCCAGTCTTTGTTTGTTTTCCTAACTAGTTTATGTTCAAAGGGAAGAAAAAATAAATTCAAATAAGTGGTTATACAACTATTAAAGGCCGAGCATTCCTTGAATCAGAGTTTTAGACTAACATAATCTTAAATTGAGAAATTACACAATTGTAGCCATTTTGGTTAAAAATCTTGCAATATCACAAAATGTCACATTTGTGTTGTCAAAGACTCCAAGTTACAATCACACTGAAAGTTTGCAAAATTATTGAAAATGTGCCTAAATTTGAGTCGTTTTTGTGTTTTTTAAGGTTTTTTGGTTGTGATGACCATCTTGAACTGGATTGATACAAGTTAATCAATTATAGATGTACGTCTAATGACTATTTCCTCAAATTTTCATTAAAACTTGTGAAATCATTTGTCATCAGAAACAGATTGGATCTATTAGGACTCAGAATATGAGCTGGGGATCAGTCTGAACTCCTACTACACCAAATGTTAGGTCAGTGTCAGGTTGAGTTATAAGCATTGTTATGTTTATTTATTATTATTTTTTTTTTAAGATCCATCAGCTGTGGCAGCCATTTTAGATTGGTTTAACTAGCTAATCCATTTAGTTGCACTTCCTGGGCTAATTTGATAACAGATTGCCACAATAAAATGCACAAATGCACAAGCACAATAAAAACAATTGTTTGCCTTAACCATTCAGAGACGGGCAACAGAAAAAAGTCTGAAAACAACTGTCCAACAGACCCATTTCTGCTTTTAATTACTTCAGTTTTCCTTTTTGCAGCACTAAAAGAAATATAAAAATGAAAATGTTGAAACAAAAAAGGCCTTTCTTGTTTAATCTGTAACAAATAACTCTTGCCACTTGTTTTGAAAATTGTACTTTTGTATGAAACAGTTCCAGAAAACATCTCCTTTAACAGATGAAGCACACAATGGCTGTATTTTGTCCATCAGGAACATTCATAGACATAGGCATCACAACAATTATATGTGACCGGAATGTGCTACCCCCCCCCCCACACACACACACACACACACATTTACCATTGAATATTAGTTCACCCAGTGCTCTTTCTATTTCTTTGTAAATTAATAATTTCTACTTGATTAATAGGAGAATACTCAAACCACTAAAAGTCCACTTCAGATTTTTCTGGTTACCTATTACAGCTCCAGTGTTTCCCCTCGATCATCTGCCTTGGCAGGGCGCTCACGGGGGGGGGACCTCTGTTTTGCGTGCTAGCTTAGCTCCATGGTAGTGCTGGCAGTTGTTGACGGGGACGGGTGTTAGGATGTGTTAGAGAAGCGGAGCGCTACAACTATAGCATCTTAGCTAATGCATCTGCATTGTGCGCCGCTAGCTTAGTGCTATGTTAGTTCTAGTAGTTTTTGACACTGAGCGGGGGGTAGGATGGTTGAGAGAAGCAGCATGTGCTCTATCCACACAAGGAGAGCTGTTGGTCAGGCTACTTCTTGTTGTGCCATGCGCTCTAAAATGGTTTTAGAATCAAATGGTTACAGTGTTTACATACTGTATGTAGGTAAATGAAGATGTTTTACAACCGGTTAAATTACAACAGAATGCAGAATCTACTTTATTCAAGCTTTTCTATTAGAACACCCCTCACCACCACCACCCCCCCACACACACCAGTGTGTCCCCTCCACATTACAAATGTTTCCGATGCCAGTCTTCATAATTTAATCTTGTCCTTGTTGATTAAAACAGTTTGCAATTCCTATTTCTATTGAACAAAAAAATCACTTCAGTCATCGTTGCATCTTTTTTTTTAGCCACTCATGCTTAATTTATTTATTCAGCCGTGCCCTGTACAAATGCCAGGTGGTTTGTGGGGACCCTGAATGTTTTCCGCTGCTTTATTAGAAACAGATAATAAAAAATCTGTCCTCCATAACCTGTGTGGTAGCCGTACAAAAAAGTCATGCATATGATCAACTGTTCCCTGTGGTTGGTGGCGGATGATTAAGTAAGCCCTTGTGTGTACAGCATATGCTCTTTAACCACACAGTTTATCATAAGGTGCTTGCAGTGTCATTAGAGAATCCCCTTTTGCTCTCGGTGGGTGTGTCCCTAATTCCTTGGAGCTCTCCTTTTTAGTGCCGAATGGGAAGGCAATGAAATATTTAATCCTGCTCAGACTGCAGGAAAGAAAAAAAAAATCAGCCTTTAATTACTGTGCTCTATCGAGAGCAGAGGTCAAAGGGCAGGTGGGGATGGTACACGGAGAGGCTTTAAAGTGAGCAGCAGAGAAATAACTGACCTGTCTATATAAAGAGGTACAAAGCAGAACTGAGGTGAACTGCATGTATAAGAGACTGAGACACACAATAACAAACTCCTAAAAAGTGGCTTTTGAAAGAGATTGTCTAAATATCTATTAGAAGAAGAAAAATAAAGGTTACAGTAATCTCTTGCTACTTCACGGTTCGGCTTCTGCGGACTCGCTCTTTTGCGATTTTTTTGACGATTGTCAACTTTAATATTACTCAAGTGATTGGGACGGTGTGGAATAAAATGTTAACGAAAAAAAAAAAACAACCTTCAGACAGGCGCTGCCATTTCGTAGTTCTCTTTCAATAAGCCTAAACTGTAAGGTCAGCCAAAAGAACTACACTACCCAGAAGCCAACAGTGCTTTCTGCTGAAATGGAGGGAAAGTTTTGCAACGTAAATCTACGCCATCTATAAAGCTCACAGAACTGGCAGGAAAATCGCAAATAATCCTGAAGCTTCCTGAAGCTCAATTATTCATGTGCACATCAACATAGATGGGGCGGTGGGCTTTGTTTCTGCAGGGTAGGTCTGCCAAACAGGAACTGAGCTGGACTGGAACTGGTCTGCAGAGCTGGTGAGTAAAATTTTGCAGTACATGTAATGTACAGTACATGTACGCATTTTGTTAAAATTACGTACGTTTATATAGGGTTTATAAAGCCATAAAATATATATAAATGCTCAAATAAAACATTAGTTTTTGCAGTTTTTCACCTGTTGCGAGGGGGGGGGGGTGTAGAATGTAGCCCTCACGATAACTGAGGGACTACTCTACGTCCACTTCGTCATGCCCATAAAATGTTTGTATTGCAGCCATCACTTACAGCCTTATATTCCAAATCAATCTGTGGGTAGTGAAATACAATAAAAAGCTGGCTCTCCCCAGGTGGGTTTTTAAGATATGATGATGCGGCTGAGCTAGGACCTAATGACAGAGCAATAATAGAGTTGCTTTTCTTTCCTCGGGCAAAATACAGAGCGCCAGAGGCTACGAGGCTCCAAGGGTAGGAACTCTTGTAAAGTGGAAATCCAAACCACTGTCTCTATTTCACAGAATATTCAATGCGGCGAGACACAGAACTCTGTAGCTCACAATCGAATTTACAATTTAATAAAAAAGTTTTGGCTCGCCTTTCTAACTGATAGGGACAATAATATCCCCAGGTTTAAGTGTCCTGTTGCTAATGTTTCTCGTTGTGCTTTAAAGTTTTCTGACTTTCAGAACACAAGTTGTGATGTAAAAATGCATTAATCTCTTTTTTCCCCCATCTAATTACTGATAACTTGTTAATATGCCTTTGAGCAGCTGACACCTTGCCACCTCTCGCTGGGTTCACAGTTTGCATCATGAGTCATTTTGACAGTGTCGTTTAGTCCTTTCCGTGATTTAATGTGACATGCAAAAACAAGCAACAGATGAACAACAATGGCTCAGATAGCATGAGCAGGCATCTTTTGTAGCCTGTGTTTATTCTGATCTGATACCAGCCCGAGTAACTGCAAGATACCAGCATTCATTTGGATGATGGATTAAATATTCAGCTCATATAGAACATGAAAAGAATTCAGCCATTTTTTTCCTCAAACTCTGCTGAAGCTCTTTTTGTCTCTGAAACAGTGGCGATTTTAGCCTCTTTTTTGAGGGGGCTCAGGCACCTCTAACTTTTAACTCACCATCCCTGAAAAAAATAAAAAAATAAAAAATATAAAAACATCATTACTCATTTCTCAAACATTAGATTCACCAAATTATTGAATAAATATGGAATAAACAATGACAGTCTCATTAAATCTATGATTTTTTTTTTTTTTGCACAAGTTGGCTCCTCGATGCCACCTGTCAGTCGGTCTAGTAGACTTATCAGTAACTGACCAAACATCAATCTCAGTTTGTCCCGGAGTGAAACACCCATTACCTGCAGAGCTTCACCCTCTTTTCCTCCAACAACTTTGTCAGGGCTTTGCATTATGAAAGCTTTGCGGTCGGAAGGATTTCGTGAAAAATCATCAAAACAAATTGTTAAATGTTGTCAGCAGGGAACATGCAATTCAGACGGAGTTACTCTGAGCGTTAGAGGGTGGAATAAAGTTATTAAATTTCAAAAACTAAACAGTCTGGAAAAACGTAAAAGGTGATAAAGCCATGCGGCCGACCTCATGAGCTGTTGAATACAACATTGATAAACAGGAAGTACCACATGTTCATCTGTACAAAGGTAACTACAAGTTAATTTTCTATTTTTTGTCATAATTACATTGTATGCTTAATGGTTTGATTAAATGTTAATTCTTAAAGCTGGTTCTGCTTTGTTTTGTGTGTTGTGTTGTAACTCCTGGTTGCATAAATTTACCGGTAATCTCTCTAGCCTGGGAACACTATGGGATCCTCCAGGGGGAATTGCTGTGAGGAAAGAGATCTGGGTGTCCTTCCTGGACCAGTTGCTTCTGTAAAACAACTGTACTTACATACTGTATAGAGCCTTTCTATAGTCAAGATACTCAGAGTGCTTTACAAAATGATTTGTGTCTTAATTTACCTCCACACAGCACACTACTATATCTATACAAGCTAATCTGAGTCTGTAGAGACTAATCTGTGTTTTAGATCACATTCATACACCGATGGGACACACATAAGAGGCAATGAGGGGTTCAGTGTCTTCCCTAGGGATACTTCAATATGTGACTTCTGGTGGAATCGAACCCTCAACTCTCCCACTGGAGAACGACTGCTCTAACCGCTCATTCACAGCTGCCCCTAGACAATGGATAAAGAAAATAGACGGCTATGAGGCATTAAACGATGAAAAGAGCAAAATGCACATTTTAGGATGTTGAGGATCAGTGAAATACCCCCAAAATAGATAATTTTTTTATATAAATAATTAAAAAGCTTAAAATGTACCTAAAATGTCACTCATTTTCAGTAAGATTGATTTCTCCCTGTTGAAAAAAGCATTATTAAAAAGTTTTTAAATCCTTCCAGAGCAGAGAGACAATAATGAAAAGAAGCAAGAAGCTGTGTCAAGAGAATAGTAAATACTGTTCAGCGTGATCTTTCCAGAGGGGCCGGCGGGGCAGACCTGTTCTCCCGCAGAACTGCTGCAACCTGAACTGACACCAATTAGGCCTCCTCCAGCCTCGCTGCTCGATAGATTTCAGCTCTGCCGCCATGTGACGCCAACCAATTATGGCGGATTGACTTGAAATCGACTGGATTGTGACCTGAAACTCAGATTTATTTTTCGTGTGGGCTGATAGGAGGGAGAACTGGAGGCTGTGTGAGCGGATGAGAGACGAGGTACGGAGAGCAATTCAATCACTGTCTCCCTTTAATGCTAATCTGTTGGCTCTGTGTGCCTATATGCGTGATTTAAAGATGGTTGTAAGTAACACGGTTCTCCTGACCCCGCATCCTTCCTACTAGCCTCTTGTCTTTTTGCTCTTTATTTCTCCCCCGGTGTTGCTATAAAGCAAACAAATTAGAAGGTACCATAGATTACATTTGCCGTTAAATCGTAAAAAGCAGTGAGCTGTGTCACTTTCAGGCATAGCTATTAGTGTTTGCTATGGCACGATCAAAGAAAGTTGGTGCTTATTTTAGGAAGGTAGAAAATCACTTAACTGATTTCAGGCCACGGTTAAGTAGAGATAATCTAAAGCTGCAGGGTAGAGGAGCTTCCTCAAGGCAAAGGTTGTAGCAGGGGAGAGGAGGGTTGTGTTAGTGGTGTGGATGATAAGGAAAGCATTTCAAATCTTTTTTTTTTTTTTTTTTTTTTTTTTTTTTTCCCCTGCAGAAGCTTGTAAACATCTATTTTGATGTTACAGAGTGAGGAGGCGGATTCTGGCACTGATGAGGGGGCCGCAGCAAACATTAGTTTAACACGACATGACTGATAGACAGTTCAGTAATCCTCTTAAAGAAACAGTGTCCCCTCTGGTAAAAATTGTTCCCGGCCACGCGTGTCGTCCCCAGAGATTAGACGCAAATTCCAACTTGGAAATGTTACACCGATTAGCAATTACACAAACGAAATAAAAAATGTATTGGTTCCTTCAGCAAGGAAATTACCCCCCCCCCCCCCCCCCCACCAAATCCATCTAAACATACTGTATTTGGCTTCAGCATGACTGCAGGACAGTCAAGTGAATATAT
>JARVLU010000147.1:0-10200 GCA_031762415.1 Simpsonichthys santanae | reverse complement strand
GCATGTTAGACTGATTGGTAACTCTAAATTGTCTCTAGGTGTGAGTGAGAGAGTGAATGATTGTTTGTCTTGTTTGTTTCTATGTGGCCCTGTGATGGATTTGTGACCCGTCCAGGGTGTCCCCGCCCCTCGCACAATGATTGCTGGATATGGGCACTGGCAACCCCCCATGACCCAAAATGGAAGAAGCGGGTAAAAGATAATGGATGGATGGATGGATGTTCCATTCTCATATGGACTTTAAGATTTCTGCAACCATGAAAAATATCCACAAGCCATGTTGTGAAGCATGACATATAATAAACTAAAGTACCATATTTTCTGATGTATACGTTTATATATGTATACGGTACAGTATATGTATACTGTATAAGTTTTTTTTTGCATAGATTTGTCAGTCCTGCAACTTATAAGCCGAAGCGACTTATACGCCGGAAAATACATGATTTTTAATGTATACATCATTATTACCCTCAAAGCTGAAAGCTGTGACCTGCAGCTGCAGTTCCATCTGTTTTTTTTTAATCTTATATTGTACATACACGATTTAAAACTACACAATCCAAACAGACAAACAAATCTTCTACTTATGGATATTTTCAGTCTATTCATTGTGTTCAGATCTGCTTTTATTCTTCTTACAATGGTGTCAGTGCTGTAACAACAAATGAACTTGTAATTTAGGAAGCAAACGCCTTCAGCTTCCTCGTGCTCCAGAGCTTGATGTCAAATGCAAACAGATATCTGCTGCACAATTACTTTTTGAATATTGCACAAATGCTTTTTGATGTTTCAGGACCTGATGATTAAAATGGGTGCCATTTGCACTTTCATATAAATCACCATGAGTGAAATCATCAACTCCCAGCTAAAAGGAAAGCAGACAGACGTGTGGGGTTTTGCCACTGTTTACATGTTTGGATGCTTCGATCTTTTCAGTACCTCTTTCCAAATACATGCCTTGTGTCTCGTTCAGTGAGTATTGGTTTCATGGTGAAATGCAGAATGGTGGCAGAGTGCCTGTTTTCTTCTTTGACAAAAATCCAGAAACAATTGATGCCATCGTTCTGCTGCAACTTCAACGAGCAGCTCGTTGACCATTTAGATCCAGCTAAACCAGCAGGTCAAACGCTTTATTCACCCTGCATCTTTCCAACAAATCCACCATTATTCAAAGTGATCTGTATTAGTTTGACGCATGCAGGGAATAAAAATAGGAAGATAACAGAGACTTCAGTGGACAAAGTTTTCTAAAGTTACCGTATTTTTCAGATTGTAAGGCACATCCGATTATAAGGCGCAAGAAACAAAGCAGTCAGATAAGTCAAACTTTATTCAACTCATTCACAATAACTCTCAACATTGTTCAGTTGTAACACATAAAATACAAATTAATACATTCAATACAAAACAATAAAAACAATACATATTTTTGAGCCCCGTGTACCACATAAAATCAGTTTGATGTCATTAAGCCAGAATTAATACATAAGGCGCACTGAATTATAAGGCTCACTGTT
The DNA here is from genome assembly GCA_031762415.1 of Simpsonichthys santanae. Lineage (NCBI taxonomy): Eukaryota > Metazoa > Chordata > Actinopteri > Cyprinodontiformes > Rivulidae > Simpsonichthys > Simpsonichthys santanae. The sequence goes on along the minus strand of JARVLU010000147.1, from coordinate 8,680 downwards.
GATTTTTGAGAAAAGTAAATGGATTTTAAGTGTGCCTTGTAGTCAGAAAAATATGGTAATCATGTAAAAACAGATTATTTTTGTTTTTAAATGACACATTGCTTTATTTCAGACATTTTGTAAACATTCCTTCGACCTACATTTTTCCATTTCCTTCCAGGCTGTGTTTTATGGGCATGGTGGGATTCAGGAGGAAGCTACTGGGGTTTTCACCGCCACTGCCAAGAAACTGCTTGTCAGTATCTCTGCCAGCCATCTTTTATGGAACACTTTAATTCATGAAATACCAAGGAAAAGCCCATCTGGGTTCAACTTAACACATTTCCCCCACTTTAGACCTATACAAGATAGATAACACCATTAAATCACCATGGTACTGCGTCCATTGGGTTATGAAGGATCATTAAAAAAACCTTATTACAATGTAAGAACATTTTTCATATGCATGGGTCCTTTTTTTGCATATTTTTATGATTATTGGGCTTTTGTGAGCTTAAAGTGCTCCGGTATTGTGTGATTGATGTGATCAATGGACCGGGGTCACTGATTGGGTTGATGACGCCCCAAGCTGTGAGGAGGAAGGACGACTATCATGTTAATTCACCAGAGAGCAGTGAGCGAGATCTCATTATTCCACATAAAGTAGGTAATTCTGGCTGGATGGAGGACATTATTTCTGCACCATAATAGTTTCTTTTCAAGTCAACCCAAAAAATATAAATAAAACCTTCACAATTGTGTGAAGGTTTGTGCTGATAGTTGTAAATAGGCAGTTACACAGTCCAATGCTGTTTTATATCAGACAGAGAGAACATGAAGTTCTGTCAAATGTGATGCTCTTGTTGAACTTTAGAATTATATTTTCTACAAAACACCTTAAGGCTCTGAGCTTTTTGAAGTGGGAGTAAGGTTTTTAGTAAATGCCCAGATACAGTAGTAATTGACAGAAAGAACAGAACTTCAAGACCAGGAAAAGTTAACAATGTACAGTTTGTGAATGAATGAAACGATGAGATGACTCATCAGGGAGGGACTGGAAGTCGCAGAGGCAAGTGGTCCAAATGGTTTCAGGAGGGTTTGTACAAGGAGGCAAGTGATGGAAGGCAAGGCACAGCTTGTAGAGAGCACAAAGAGGTTTTAGTGGGGAAATCAGGAGATCCAGGATGCAGGTGGAGCACAGGAGACGGGACTAGAGCACGAATACTGTACAAAGTTTTACAAATCACAAAGGGTAAATAATCAGACCAGGAGCACACTACTGTAAGGCAGGCAATGCAACAGTGTCGGGTTGAAGTCATCTGCTGATATTTATACTCCAGAAGATCATTAGCCCCAATGGATCGCAGGCGTGATACCCTCTGGTGTAGAAAAGCTGAGGAGTAAAACACTGGGACTCCTACAGTGAGGTTCTGTGGATAGATGTTGAACAAGGATCTTACCTGTTCTTTAAATGAACTGCTTTAGAAAAGGGTGTACACATTAGGGGAACATCTCTCTGAACTGAGGCGGATGGAGAGTGGTGTTCAGGAGAGAGTCTGAAAGTCATTATTGTGAGCATCTCTGTAGGAGGTATGGTTTTAGTTCCTGCTGTCTAGCCCCATCTGGTATCGTGTTTATGTGTGCGTCTCCCTGCTCCTTTGTTTCTATCTTCATAGAGTTTGTGTTTCTTTAGTATCTAGCTCCATCTTGTATTGTGTTTATGTCTTGCATCCTCAATCTCTGTCTTTGGCATCTGTGATTACTCACAAGTGCCTTCACTTTGTCTAATTGGTGTTTCCTGTATTTAAATCTGTGTTAGTCCTTGTCCTGGCATTGTCTTCTGTTCACTGGTGATGACCTGTCTGTATCGTGAGTACCCCCTGATCATTGTTTGTTTTGCTGCCCTGTCAGCTCTCTTGTTTTGTTAAAAAATCTTTATTTTATATATACATTCTGAGTCCTCGCCTGCTTGCCTGCACCATTGGGTTCACTAACACCAGCCAATTGTGACAATCTCAAACCCTTTTCAATTCAGTTTATGTAAATACTGAAGGGCTGGAGCTTATTTTCCCACTTGAGTGGGAGCTCTCTATGGCAGAAATCATCTGAAACTACAGCCCCAAACATCCAGGTCTAAAAATCTTACCAATAATAATAATTATTATAATTCTACTATATGATTAAAAATGGCTAAACCAGATCCAAATGTCCATACCTAATTTCTAAAGAGTATTCCTGGAGATTAAATTATAAATGTATGGGTGTCTGCCAAGCAGAGAAAGAGATTAGTTTTTTCATGCTGTGCTCTGGAGAAAAGGCCACAATTTTCAAAAAATATGCTGCTCAAAATGTGGCCACACAGCTCACTGATCACTGGTCACAGACCTTTATAATTCAGTGAGACCACAACAAAATTGTTTTCTATTTTCTTTCAGTTCTGAGCTGCCAACTAGTTTCCAAGAGCCCCAGCTTGGTGAAACACAACTATTAGTTCTGGATTGATGAAGTAACAGCTGGTCAGAGGAAGGCCTGGTCCAAAGCAGATTATTGCACTTATAAAGTGACTAATCTCGAAAAAAATCTAAAAACTCCCGCACTACTTTATAAACCTGTACAGCACCGCTGTTTTCATGTTTAATCAATATTCCTGTGAGAAGTACTCAGGCTGCACAGCTATGGTGCTACAGCTAGCTGCTGCTGCTGTTGCTCTTGTAAGTTAAGACAATTTAATTTAAAGGTGAAAGTTTGTTTATTCCACTAGTTCTCAGACTAAAATAGTAGTTCGTCTATTTAATCAGCACTAATTGATATTTCACCAAAGAGCTATCTGTAGCAGGTAAGATATTTATAGGTCAACACATTTTCCCGCAATCCCACTTAAAGCGATCTGAACTATCACTTTAAGTGTAAAGTTTGTTACCATTAAGCCCAACAGTCATTGTGCTGGTTTGAAAAGTCCATTCCCTGCCAGGAGATGTGCTTCCATTTTACCGGCTCTTTAAAAGCCAAATGCAACTTTTGTGCTCTCTCCGCAACAGTTCATGTTACAGTAATTACTACTCTTATTAGTATTCTAGCTGAACATAGCAATTAGCATCGCCATTAAAAGCACACGGACCTCCTTTGTGGGGGAAAAATAGATAAGGAAAATCTTTTTCTCACAGTGGTTTATCGCTGTGATTTGACTCGTTTTGCCTTGGCAGACGCATGTAAATGGCACCAAAAGAGGACATCAATTAGTGCATGGTGTGCACATGCTGTGCATTCATTCACGAGGTGGGTAATTTTGCTAATTGTATGGACCAGAGATATCCATTATGGAGGTGACTGACTGGATTCACGTGAACACAGTTAATGAAACAGATGCACATCTGTCCTGTCCGAACCTCACACTCAGTCAGCACGCGTCCAAACGCAGACCTGAGAAGATGAGTGTGTTTTGGAGTGCGTGCAGACATCATCTGAACTTTAAACCGAATAATACACGGAGGCTTTGGGTGGAAATAAATATTTAAAGTACTGTACTGTATAGTGAAGCGCTCAGCAGAGTGGACCTGTTGGTGTTTTATATTAATGAGCATGTCTCATATTTATCAGAGCTCTGTTTTAGGATGTATAAATCAGAATTAAACATGGTCCCCTGGTAGTTGTCGGCAGCCTCCCGCTACATAAATATTATCTGTACACTCCGACTCTGTGCTGCTCTCTGCTCTGTTGACTTGCTCTCGCTCACAGGGGAGCCTCTATTGATTTTGGAAGGCCTTCATGCCGGCTTCTTTCACTCCCTGGAATCACAAGAAATGTCTCTTCCACCTCGAGCTGGGCTGCATCCCTTCTTGCATCCATTTAAATATTGGCAGCTTAGCTTCATTTAGCATTTGTGAGAGGATTTTCTATTGTTTTGCAAGTTTTTGCAAAATTCTTTTTACATATCCTGTGAAAATGCAGTGTGAAGGCCTATTGTAGACGAACTTGCTGAAAAACAGCTGAAATCAGCTAAAAAGAACATGCCGAACTGTGGCTGGAATTGAAAAACAAACCTAAATTCACAGAAGAAAACAGAAAAAACACATTTACTAAATAAGGTTTAAATAAGCAGAAATCAGCATAAAATTGGGAATTTTGCAAAATAAATAAATAAATAAATGAAACAACCCTGAAATTAACAAAAAATTGCTGAAAAGTAGCTGAAAGGCAGAAAGAACCTTAAACCACTATAAGGAAGCAGAAAGAGCTGAAATGAGCTGAAAAAATGCGGACGCTAAAAAAGCAAAAGATTTGCATAAAAACAGCTAAATAGCAGCTGAAATGGCTCAAACTAGCATAAGCTGGAAGGAGCATAACAAGCTGAAATGAACAGAAAGAAATTAATTAGGCTGAAAATGCAGAAATTACTATGAAAAATTAGAATGTATTTGAAAACAGCTCAAATGAGCTAAAAATGCTATATCTTGCTGAAAAGGTAGAACAAGCTTAAATTAGTAGACAAAAGCAGAAAGAACAAATGTTTGCTGAAAAAAGCAGAAATTAGCACAAAAAAGTAGAAACAATCAGAAAAAACAGCTGGAAGTAGCTAAAAAGCAGAAAGAAGCTTAAATTAGCAGAAGGAAGTGGAATGAGCACATTTTTGTTGAATTAGGCTGAAAAAAGTTTAAATGATGCAAAAAAAGTTGGAGTTTGCTGAAAAAGCTGAAATTAGCATAAAACAGCTAAATAAGAGCTGAAATAGGAGAAAAAGCTGAAATTTGCATAAATAAGCCAAAAGGAGAAAAAGCTGAAATTAGCAGAAAGAAGTTAGAAGAAGCACAAAAATGTAGTTGGCAGAAAAAATACTGAAAGGAGCACAAAACAGCTGAAAAAATAGCTGAAATTAGCTGAAAGTAGCTAAAAAAAATCTTTAAATTTGCCCAAGGAAGCTGAAAGAAGCTGAAGCAGAACAAAATGTGAAAGGAGCAGTAAAAGGTTGTAAACACATCTAAAGAGTAGAAGGATAAAAAAATGACCTAAATTCATGAGATAAAAAGTGGCAGAAAAAGCTAAATGTTTCAAAAAGCTAAAGTTGCACCTATACCAACAGTCATAGCAGGATTGTCCTGAATGAGCAGAACGTTTTGATTTATGACGCTGAACTAGCACAAACATTGTGGAACGAGAAAGATGCTGAAAAGCGTACGGAAGAAAAATGGATCACAACAGTGTGCATGCTTCATAAACATTCACACAAGCTAATGTGTCTGTTGTTTATGTCTCAGTTTATTTATGGCATGTTCTAAATGAACTTTTAGTGATGTATAATTTTTATTCAAACACGTTTTAGTTGCAAGAATTCATCGTGTTTGCGTCTCTTTTCTCACACCACCAGTGACACTGGGTTGACGAGACCCTCACCGTCGGCTCGGTTGTTCGTCTGTGCGGAAATGTGTGAAAACAGCGGCAAGAGGAACGATGGGGTTGTGACCATTCTTCTCTGTGTGATAGAGGGCAAATTTAAATGTCAACGCTGTCTAAAAGAAGAGCGGCCTTCTCTATGCTGTGTGGAACGAGCCGTGACAGATGGAGGAAGCATCACCAACGAGAACGCAGAGAGCTGAAAGACGAGGAGAAAAGAAAATGTGCTGAAACACTGAGAAGCTGGGAGAGAAAAGTGAATGGTGTGCTGTTGTCCTCCTAATTGTACCAACAGGAAAACAATTAAAACTGATTATCTTTTGAAGTCAATCCAATCATAGATGGCCACAGTTAATCATGGTTAGAATATACACATATACAAATTTAACTATAATTCAGTCATTTTTACAGATGTTTGGCTAAAAGTTGATGTGGTAGTAGCTGATAATCATTTAAAGCACATACTCAGTGCAACATCTTGGGGTTTTGCATGAGATTGTGCATGTTGTTTTCAAGATTTGATCACTATGGCTACAACTCTGTCAATTATCAATACAGGCCAGTCTGTCTAAAATGCTGCGGGCGATGTGGATTTGTTCAAGAAAGGCCTCCAATTTAAGTCCAACTGACTCATTAATCCTGGTTTATTCTGAGGGCTTTTGCTCAGTCGGGAGTCTCTGCAGTTTTCATCCATCCATCCATCCATCCATCCATCTTCTTCCGTTTATCCGGGGCCCTGTCGTGGGGGTAGCAGCCTAAGTAGGGAGGCCCAGACTTCCCTCTCCCCAGACACTTGGGCCAGCTCCTCTGGGAGAATCCCGAGGCGTTCCCAGACCAGCCGAGAAACATAGTTCCTCCAGCGTGTGGGTCTTCCTCTGGGTCTCCTCCTAGTGGGACATGTCTGGAACACCTCACCAGGGAGGCGTCCAGGAGGCGTCCTAACCAGATGCCCGAGCCACCTCAACTGGCTCCTCTCGATGTGGAGAAGCAGCAGCTCTTCTCTGAGTCCCTCCCAGATGACCGAGCTTCTCACCCTATCGCTATGGGAGAGCCCAGACACCCTGCGGAGAAAACTCATTTCGGCCGCTTGTATCTGTGATTTCGTTCTTTCGATCACAACCCAAAGCTCATGATCATGGATGAGGAACGTAGCTCGACCGATAAATTGAGAGCTTCACCTTTTGACCCACGACAGACCGGTACAGCACCCGCTTCACTGCAGATGTCGCACCTATCCACCTATCAATCTCGCGATCAATTTTTCCCTCATTCGTGAACAAGATCTTGAGATACTTAAACTCCTCCACTTGGAGCAGGACCTCCTCCCCGACCCAGAGAGGGCACTCTACCCTTTTCTGACTCAAGACCATGGCCTCAGATTTGGAGGAACTGATCCTCATCCTGGTCGCTTCACACTCGGCTGTGAACCGCTCCAGCAAAAGCTGTAGATCACGACCTGATGAAGCCAACAAGACCACATCATCTGCAAAAAGCAGAAACGTGATCAAAGCAGATCCCCTCGACATCTTGGCTGCGCCCAGAAGTTCTGTCCATAAAAGTTTTGAACAGAATCGTGATAAAGGGCAACCTTGGCGGAGTCCTGCTCTCACTGGGAACGAGCCCAACTGACTGTGTCAACGTGAACCAAGCTCTGACACCAGTCATACATGGACATAACAGCCCGTATCAAAGGGTCTGGTACCGCATACTCCCGGAGTACCTCCCAGGGTTCACAGAGGGACGCGGTCCAACGCCTTCTCCAAGTCCACAAAGCACATGTAGACTTGTTGGGCAAACTCCCACACACCCTCCAGGACCCGGCTGAGGGTGTAGAGCTGGTCCAGTGTTCCGACCAGGACGAAAACCACACTGCTCCTCCTGAATCAGAGGTTCGACTATCCGATGGACCCTCCTCTCCAGAACCCCTGAATAGACCTTACCAGGGAGGCTTAAGAGTGTGACCCCCCTGTAGTTGGAACACAATCTGAAGTTTTCTGTTTTCAAAGATCTAAAATATGTTGTAAAGTAAATAAAAAGCTGTTGGTGTAAACAAGCATCACTTTTATTAACTAACGTGTAAAGACATTGCCAAAAAGAGACAAAACCCTGAGATTTTAGGGCTTCTTGTTCGTGTTCGCAGTTATTGCTGTCAATGTGTTGTATTTTTCTTCACATGGACTCTAAAAACAGGTCCAGCATCTGGTCCGATCAGTTCGTCTGGGTCCATTTCTGGTCCTCTCAGCCTCCAGCCACTCAAAGCTTCCTGGTTCTGGTTCTTCTTGTTGAAAGGACGTGGTTCTGTTCCACTGTTACCTTCATGTTTCCCCAGTGAGTCTGGACCTGTTACGAGAAACTGAATTAGGTCTATAAACTGGACTTTTTTGTGTGTGCACTTTGGTTGAGGGGAGGTTGCAGGTTCAAATCCCTGGACTATTATAAAACGTGTGTGGGCAGGAAAGGTGATGCACCTACATCTGCCTCTACACTCATTTGCTGGGCCTTGATCTCCTCTAATCTGCTCCCAGCTGCATTAGATGGCAGCCCTCTGCTCGGTGGCTCAGTGGTTGGTGGCTGTGTCAGGAAGGGCATCTGACATAAAACATATGCCTGATCTAAATGCTGGTTTGCTCGCTGTGGTGACCCCTGAAAAGGAGAACAGTCGAAAGAACAGTTGTTGTTGCTGTGGAGAAAACAACACTCGCTTTCGTTGTTTAAGAGAGGAACAGCATCATGGAGTTTAGAGTCTCCACGTCTGAGAGCTTTGGATGAGGTGATGGATGATGAGACAAGATCAACACGCTCAGTATGTGAGAGGTTTCATTTACTTCTTTTATTTCCTTCTTGAATCCTTTAATAGGTCAACTCTAAATGTTTTTATCTTATACAATCATTTTTTTATTGCGCTATTAATGTGCAGTGACGACTGAGTTTAATCTCTGATGAACATCTCAGCAGGTTTAAAGTTTTGGATCAGGACTTCTGTTCATGTGGACTCTGAACAAACAGCAGATAAAATCACAACCATCACTTTTAATGCCAAACATCTGTTTAAATTTCCTTGTTCCATTCCCGTAAATGTTCTCCTTTTTACAGCTTTATCTTTTATTTTTCATTTCTCTTATATTGTTATTGCAGCATAAATATTCAGGTATTATCTGAGTTTACAGGTAATCTACTGAAGGTGATCTTCTGAGCAGGAAGCTTTGAGCCGGCCTTCTCAGTGCTCAAACTTTGGTCAGAGATTCATGAGTCTAACAGCTTCAGGGTAGAAGCTGTTCCTCAGTCTAGTGGTTCTACACTTAATGCTCCTCAA
>JARVLU010000134.1:0-15833 GCA_031762415.1 Simpsonichthys santanae | reverse complement strand
GTATCAGCATCCCATCATGAGTGTGATCACCCTGCAAGAGCAGGAGTGTTCTCACTCTGCTGCTCTGGAGCACACAGCTGTGTCTGAATACAACGCCGAGATGGACAGACATCAGCAATGACCTCAGAGCAGCAGCTGTGGCTGTTCATCAAGGTCATTTACAAACAATTTGGGAGTCCATCGTTCTGCAGTGACATATTCAAAAGTGGCAAACATACCTAGGAGTGGACAGCCCAGCAAATTCACCCAAGGTCAGACCGTGCAATGCTCAAGGGACTGGTAGACATACGTAGGAGCTTAGTGTCAGACCGCACAGGCCTCGTGAGCAGGTTAAAGGTTGAAGTTCATGACGGAAGAAGACTGAAGTGTTTGGAAGGATTACCAGGATCTGTTGTAAAAAGAAGATGGCAGCAGGACTTGGGCTTGTAACGTTACATCCGAAAGAAGCGCAAGACTTCTGGAGCAATGTCCTTTAGAGAGACGTTTACCCACAATGCACTGCACCCGGTTTGACAAGAATGAAACTCAGAGTATTAGCACAAACCCTTCAAACTAACTCTGGCATGGTGGTGGAGGAGTGATGACCTGGGCACCCCGAGGTTACCGGCTCGACCGTGAACTCCTTTGTGAACCAAAGGATTTGAACACTGGACCAACCCGGGTCACGATGCAACCGGACGACGGTGATGATGCCAAACACAGCTGCAAGATGGAAAGAGTCCAGGAGCTGCAACGGCTCAAAGTCCAGATCAGACCCTCAGAGAGCTGAGCAGAAACAAAGGTCTGCAAAACTCAACTGAAGCAGCGCTGGAAAGAAGAGTGGGACAGAATATTCCTCCACAAACACAAGACACTGAAGAAGTCCATTAGACAATTATCAGTTCAGGTGGTTCCACAAGCTGCTGGTTCAGGAGGTGAACTTTGTTTTTCACGCAACTTCTAATTTTAGCTTCATAAACAACAACATGGTGGAATCTGTTGTGTGTTCGAGGTTCGATCTGAATCATCTTTGAACCTGATAAAGACCAGATCATCATTTGATACGTAAAACCCTGGAATTAAAAGATCGACTTCCATTTCACCTGACTGTGGTTAATAAAGTTAAATAAAGTTCGCTGCACTGAGAGTTTCTTCAGGATTGATGAAATGTGGTGAGCTGCTTACATCAGCTCAGTCGACAGAACAGTTTTTTCACCATTCCACAAGTTTTTATGAGACAAAAATCAATCAATCAATTCAATAACCTTCAGAAACCAGTGCTGAACAACAAAGCGGGCGTTCAGTAAACACGACTCCTCATGAAGCGTGGTTCAGAAGCTTTTACTCCTAATGGGAGCAATAAGCATCTCCTCGTGACTGACATCACTCGGAGGCAACAGTCAGGAACGAGGAGTTCGCTTCAAGTCCGCGTGTTGAAGAGCTGAGATGAAGCGTTTCCTTCTTTTTTTAACTTCTGTTACCCAGCAGGCGTCACTACGTTCAGAAAACCTTCAATCCACGACCGAGAGAGAAAAACAGCTTCTGAGCCAAGACGGTGATCTCTGGAGACGTTTCATCTCGAGAGGAAGGAAAAAAGCCACCCCCTTAACTCATGTTTACATCATCGACTGACACGACGAGAAATGATGCAATCGAGTCAAAATGTGAATTACCTTCATTCCATAGTTCTTATTGGGGGAAGTTGTTTTTAATGGAAAAAGTGCTGGAAACAGAAGTTTCTGTTCTTAATTTTAGGAGGAAACGTAATTTCCTGAAAATGTTTATTTGAATATTAAGATATTTAATCATTGTTTATAAAACTGTAGCATTAAAAATTTTTTTTTTTTTATGAATGATGCTGAATGGCTGTTAATGAAGCGAGCGGCTGGCGGGATGTGAAGGATCTGTTGTTTGGGTTAAAACGAAGGGCAGCATCTCTTTCAGTCTGTTTGACTCACAGACCCCAGGTCAGCTGACCTCCGCTCTGAACACAGATAAAGCACCGGCCTTCTGGGATCTCACCCAACGACTCGAAGCATCGTCCTGCTCGCGCAGCTCGACTCTCCCTGACTGACCCACATGGCATCAGGCCAGGGGCGCCGAGCTCTCCAACCTTCAAGCGTCTCCTCAGCTGCACCGCTCAGTGGAGGTTGCAGGTAAAAACTGCAGGATGTCTAATCTGTCCTGCCTTTAGTGACCTGCATTGTGTCTTTCTTGACACCTGTACTGCGCTCATCCTCCTTTTTCTCCTGATCCGTGTGATGTGATACAGGTGCATCTTTTTTTTTTTTGCACCTACGATTTCAGGTTCACCTCTGTTGTCTGACTGCAGCTCCTGTGGGATCCATCTACCTGAGCTACGAGGAAAACGTGGTTTGTTGGCAGAGAAAGGCGTTCTGACTTCTTCTGGAGGAAGAAGACACTGACATGTGTCACCTGGAAGTCTGAGGAGGCAAAGGTAACGCAGCTCTGCAGGAACCTGGAGGTAAACATGCCGGCTGCTGCAGCTCGTGTTTATTCCTTCAGTTTCACCTCAAGCTTTAGCTAAAGTTATGATTTTTTTTTTTTTTTTTTACTGTGTGCTTGTTCAACTCTTTAATTTTTACAACTTCAGCTCTGTCAGAATGACTTGATGAAATGTCTCAGCATGGTTTTGATATCCACCACTCTTCACTTGTTAAGATTACCTAAGTGTTTGACACGTGGACTGTCTGGATATAATCATTACAGAACAAATGACATCTGTTTTTACCTGTTTAATCACTACAGTAGCTTCCAGTGGATTAAATGGATTAAATGATCACTAGTGAACGTTTCAGTCCTTGAAGAAATGCATATCGCCCGCCACCTTGCATTATAACGTTTTAAACAAAGATCTTGTGCTCTAATTATAGAGTAGGGATGACTTTTGTCTACTACCACACCATATTTTACACAAATATCAGTAAATATGACTGAGTTATGGACATTCTTTCAAAATCTGATTAGCTGTGGCGGCCATCTTTAATCGAACTGATGTGAAAAATAATCAGATATAGATTTGATTACCGTAATTATGTGTTACTGTTTCTAATTGTTCGGAGAGTTTAGTTAAAATCTATCCACTGGTTCATATGTTTTGCTAACAAACACTGAGGACTACAGGCAGTTACATGCTCACCCACCTTCCCTGGTTGCTGGTGCTATAAATGTAATTATCAGTGAGGAAGTTGTGGATGAAACGGTTTCCCTTCTTTTGTTTTTCTATTTTTGATTTGTTTAGAAACATTATTTACTAATCCTCTGCTTTTTTCCAAGTTGTTGCTCATGTTTCTTTAAGAAAAGCACCAGTTTGACTTTACAGCTGCAGACAGATGTTAGCCTCCTGAATCTGTTGGGGTTTCCTCGACCCTGCTGACATCTTCTATTAGAACAAAACCCATGATTTGATGATTAACTCAAGCTGATCAGGTACTGCTGACGCCTTCAGCTCAAAGTGAAATGTGATCAAGTGCAGCAACATGAATAAAATATATATTTTATGATTATTGTAAGACATTTGGGGTTGTAGTTTTGGGGCTGTGGTAGCTCAGTGGTTAGCGCCATGTTCTCAAACCCTGAGGGTGCAGGTTTGAGCCTAGGCTGCATCAGCTGGTGTAAATAATTGCCAAATAATAATAATAATAATAATAATGTGTTATGTAATGTCATCACTGTATGTTCACATACAATAGCGAAATTGGCTCTCTGCATTTAACCCATCCACCACCAGGTGGAGCAGTGGGCAGCTATTGAAAGTGCCTGGGGTGCAATTGGGGATAGGGTGTCCTGCTCAGACACCACAACGTGTGCAATGACTGGGGATCGAAGCTGAGACTTTCAGGTCCTGAGTCGGCTGCCCTGCCTCTGCACCATTTCTGCCCCCCAAATAAAATAAAGGAAAAGAACGTGTACACCACCTTAATAAACCCAATTATTGTTTCTTAATGAGCCTTTTTCTTTTTTTATTTTCACACGTTACACCATAAAAGTGCACCACATCACAGATTTATTTTATAGAAATTATATTTATAAAGTTTTTAAAGTTTTCTAAAGGCTTTTCTCACTGAAAGATGTTTTTTGACACAACTTTATCTCGTGTATAAGATGTCAAACCCTTCTGTTGTTAAATCAGTATTAAAACCAAATACTTTTTTAATTTTTATTTATTTTATTATTTTTTGTGGACGTGCAAAGATGAAAATGACTTTGATCAAATATAATCCTGGTCCTGTTTTGCTGTTTCTCCATGATTACAGTCTGAACACTTGCAGGTGAGTTTATTTCAGGTAAGAAGAGAAGTAAAAGCTGCGTTTCACCTCCAGCCTTTATGGATGTGTTTTACTTCTCGCGTGTTTGCCCATTTCTTGTTATTATGCCTGACTGCACAACAAATTTTATTTTTCGAGGCAATAAAAGTAAACCTTGAACCCTGATCTGTGTGAAACGACCCGTTAATTCAAACCTGCATAAAAACAGAGGAAGCCCAGCTTCTGCACAGTCCTTTCTGCTGAGCGCGCTGCTTTAGTGAACTGAGGTGGCTTTGATTTAAAAAGCATCAAAAATAGCTGCTGGTGGAAGAGACGACGTCTATTTTCAATCACTGAATATACAAGTTAAAAAAACAGTTAAAAAAAAGGAGAGAAGAACAAGAGTTACCTTTTCAGATTTTTTATATTTTAGATATTAGTGATGACAGCAGGAAATAAAAGCACAGATTTGTCTTTTTCTTTGGTAGATGCCTTTTAGATGAGATCAGAGAGGAAGACTTTAGAGATGAAGAGCTTAAAGGATGTAAACAAGGAAGAGACAGACAATCAGAGGAGGGTCTAAATTTACAATTACAGAAGAATTCCCACCAGTTTACTCCCAGTAAACCAGTGTGACGTGGAAACCCATCAAGTCAGAAATTCAGGAGGAGATTGGACGCGTTGGCTCAGTGTGCATGGTTCCACTTGGGGCTTCGTCATCTAGGCTCTGGCTTTGTTTCACCTCGTGCGCATGTGAAAGGTGAACTTTTGACAGTCGGCTATCGTCGTCGTCTTTGTCGCGTAGTCGTTGCGGTGCGGCTCGGTGTCTCGGGGCTTCGAGCGCGCCGCTCAGACTTTGATATTGAGGGCGCGAGCAGACCTGTCGTGGTGCCAGTCCCTCAGACGGGCGTAGCGAGGACTCTGAATCTCAGTGAGGAACTTTTCCCTGACCAGAGGCAACAAATAGACGAAACACAGAGGAGAGGAAATAAACGGCAGCAGAGAGAAGGTATGAAATGAGCAGAAAGTTGGAAAAACGGTTTAGTTTTGGTCTCGCCGACAAACAAAGCTGCCTTAAAACAACTCCAGTCTCAACCATTCCATTGTGGTTAATGCTAACACTATTGTTTTTAATGCATGCGCATTTAACTCAAAGGTTATTTGCAACCTCAAACAACAGTTGTTTTTTTTTTTTTAATAATGTTGGAATTACGACAAAACGCCGACATTAGTCTTATTTGAAGATGGCAGCGATTCGCTTCGAGCATGACTCCACTCAGACTAGCTGCTCGTCAGTCAGGTCAGAAATAAACTTTGTCTCCAAACTGAGGCTGTTCAAAGAGTTATCTACAGCAGGTAAGATAGTGCAGGTAAATGTTGGCAGCCCTCACACAAAACCTTCCTTCCAATGATCTGAACTATCACTTTAATGTTGTTTTAATCTCAGAGTGTAATGTTAGCTGATGTGAAAGAGGCTTTAGTTGCTCAGATATTTGTCCAAGTTCCAATATGACCCTGCAGATTATTAATTAGATTAATTTCTGTTGCTCAAACGCTCTCGTCTGTGGATTGAGAGTCCAGAATCTTTTTTAATGATTTTGTGACATTTTCAACATAATGTGAATCAAATATTATTTTCCAAACCTCTTGTAAAACCTCCTTTCTTTGTACCAAAGTACGCTTGAAAAAGACCCTCTCTGATTGATGTGTTCTTTAATAGAATGGGTTACTTCAGCCGACTGCCGTCATGTTGACACATTCAGCTTCAAACTCTCAGCTAATGCTACATGTTTGTTTACTTCTAACACCAGTTTACACACCAGTATAGGAAAGGGTATAAATGTGGATTTTTTTCCCCCTGAAATTAAATCACTGATCGAGTTAAATGTATCCTCTTTGTCTAACTTTGAAACTTTTGTAAAACAAATTTCACATTTTTTTTTAAATTTTATTTTATTTTTTATTTTTTTTATTTTTTTTTGCCAGAAGGAAAAACTAAATATTAGAGTTCACAAAGCTTCCAGCACCACTGTGTCTTAACTGGTTTATGTAAAAGACTAAAACTTAAGAGGAAAAGTCAAACTTACGAAGCTGTATCTTCCTGTCAGCAGCCTGCATGAGTTCAGTCAACATATTCAGGTTTCAAGGTGTACCCCAAGGCTCCATTCTTGGTCCAACTATTTTCTCCATATTTATAAATAGCTCACATTCTGTTAGTGAGGCCTCCATCCATTTATATGCCGATGACACTATTCTATATGTTTTTGGTTCTACTCTGGATGAGGTTATGAAGTCCCTTGGGTGTGGTTTTCTTAAAATCCAGCAGGCCTTTTCTGACTTGAATTTGTCCTTAAATACCAGGAAAACAAAATTCATGCGGTTCGGTCATAGAGGAGGAACTATACCCACCTCGGTGGACTTCACAACTGTAAATGGTGATATTATAGAAGACGTAACAGTCTATAAATATTTGGGAATTTGTCCTTTTCACGTTAATGTTTTGCAATCTAAGTTTGAAGCAAGACTTGGTTATCTATATAGAAATCGATCTTTGTTTACACTGGCAGCAAAACGCACCATTGTTGAAAAACAATTCTACCTGTATTGGGTTATGGAGACATAATTTACAGACATGCTTGTAAGGGTGTCCTTTGCAAGCTGGACTCAATTTATCACTCTGCTATTTGCTTTGTTACAAATGCTCCTTATAGAACACATCATTGTCACCTCTACTCTGTCGATAAATAACCTTCTCTACATACTCGTCGTGAAATTCATTGGGTTACCCTCATTTATGAGGCATTGCTGAGTTATTCACTTCCATATTTAACTAATCTACTGCAACTAGCACTGGTTTGGAAGTATAACAACCGATCCTCTCAGTATTTGTGGTTAACAACTCTAAAGACAAAGTCTCACTTTGCCTCTGCTCCGTCTGACTAGAATCTGCTTTAAAAACTTTTGAGTCCAACCTCACTTGTCTGTTTCTAGTTTTTAAATAGTTTAAAAGCCGTGTTAAAATATGCAGTACTTGCAAATGTTTTCATGTTTAGTAATGTGTTGTCGTTAAACGTTGACAATGAACTGTTGTTAATGTAATTTGTCTTTCCATGATTATTATTGACTTCTATATTTTATTGTTTTGCCTAATTGTATTGTTTCCCTTCCCTTGACCCTTCAAGTACCTGTTGGTGCTGCCAGGCCAGCTCTGTCAATAAGAACTTGCTCTTAGTATTTACGCCTGGTTAAATAAAGGTGAGATGTAATATTCATGAAGACATGAGAGGTTATCTCTTCCTACATTTTAGTAGCAAAAACAAACACAAATTTCCAGTTAGTTCACTAGTTTTCACACTAAATCATTTACAAATATTAACAGATAATGCATCCACAGCGCTCATGCTCATGTTTCAAGCACAACAACAAACCATTAAAAACTGAAGTATTTTCTCAAACCTAAGCTTCACAACACACATCTGTGTGACTGCAGTCTGACTTTTACCTGGACTTCTTCATATTTTCATCATCTGGGTCCTGCACTGAGAGATCCAGGAGAGAGGGACACATCAGAAGGTTTAAGAAATTAACTTGCACCTACTGCTGCTTTCTTTCAGACATGAAACCATTGAATCCCAAACGTATAAAAACTAAAGAAAATCACATTAAAATTCACAAGTAATGTTTTTCTTTTTGTCTCGCTGAGCAAAGAACTGCAGCTGAAGCCAGCAGACATCTAAAGGTGGAGGCTGTACAGCTACAAAACTGGACTAAGCTGTTATCCACCTTCCTGTGTCACTCAGCTGTCGCCTTCACTGAGATCTTCTCAGATCCCATCCCATCGTGTCTGTCACCCTTATCTTTACAACCAAACCCAACCCGTCACTCTGCTGCTCGGCTCCAGCCCTGACTTACTGAAGTCGGTGCCCGTGAGCTGGGCCAGGATGCGGAAGGAGCGGGACTGGGTGGTGCCGGTGCGGGGCTGCCAGTCCTCTGTGTCCTGAATCAGCCTCTTCTTGCTGCGGTCGTTGGGGATGAAACAGGGCAGGTTCTCCGCCCTGAGGCCGTGCCTGCACACACGGCTGCACGGTTATCTGCATGCATCACCTGAACGCACCATGCAGCACTCTGAGCCTCAGCGTCGCACGGAGAGAAATCTACAGACATTACTACCGTAGCTGTCATTAGTCTGCGTTACAAAAGCTGACAGACCCAAGTGCTTGGCCTTACTGATAAAAAAATAAAAAAAAACACTTACTGAAGCTTTTATTTTTGATAAACAACTTCTAAAGCAGCACTTTCTCTTTCAGTCATTCGTCCAACAAAGCTCCAGGTCAACTGCAGCATGCGTTCATCAACAAGCGCGCAGAAAAGAAGAGCTCACTAATGAACTGCCATATCCGTTCTGCAAGCCCGAACGCTGAATGCAGCGAGGAGCATCTGCTGTCGTCTCATAAACAACCTGACCAGAACACGCTAATAAAGCTGACAAGGAGCCAGCATGCAGCTGCCTCTTACTTGGACTGCTGGTAGATCTCATCATAATAAGTAGCTTCACCCCTGCGGAACAGACCAGAAACCAAATAAGTACTGTTGTATGGAGTTAATGTACAAGAACATGAGGCGGTCAGATTTTGATGAGGAGACGGTTTAAAATCAATTTAAAGGACCGACATAGTGAAGACCGGTGGAAAGAGAAGTGAAAAAAAAATCTGCATAGCAAATCAATAAGTAATGTGTAGTTAAATTAATAAATTTGTGAGCTAAATTTATTAACAGCCACCATTTACCACGTGTGTTTAACTTTTCAAAACAGTCGAAGTGACTGAAAATACATCATCGGTGGTGACGTCCACGAAGAGCTGTTTGGTATCAAGAGTCTGATGGTTTTGATGTGTTGGTGCGTATTTATGCACAAATATGTTGAGTAAACAAGCTAAGTTAAAATAGACTTAAAAAGAGAAGTATTTCTTTTGTTTTCCTGAAATAAATAAATAAATCTAAAAAATTTGTATGGGCGCATAACAAAATGTCACTCCTCAAATATTTCAGATTTGTTGTCGTCGAGGGTCTACTCTTGCCTGACCTAATCCAGCCTAGTAGATAATTTAAACATCATGGACTGGAGAGGAGTTAAGATTTGAGTTAGAAACATGATAAACACAAAGATGGTAAATATATCGGTCTAGCAGAAGTTTTGTACAATGTTGCATGTGTTTAAAGGCTGAGCTCTATTTATTAATATATCTATTACTGTACTTTTCACTGTATACGTCACAGTTTTTTGCATAAATTGGCATGCCCTGCGACTTATACAGCGAAGTGACGTATTTATGTTTTTCCCCATATTTATAACCTGAGAACTGACTATTTCATTCATTCTGATGTGGAAAATATTAAACACTAACATTTTAAGCCACTAGAGGGCTCTGGATCAGTATGGAAAGCCAAGTGTCTCATTAATACGTAAACGTGGCTATTAATGAAACACTTGGCTTGCCGTAAGAGCCACCTTCATCTTGCTCTAGAATTCCTGGAGCAAATGGCATATCAGCTGCATTTTGCTGCAGCGTCCAGGTGAAATGCAGCTGATTTGACCAGTAAACTGAATTTATTAATGAAAAGTTAAACAGAGACACACCTTTATTATAAAACTGAGCAAGCAAATAATTGTTTTTAGGTGTTAATCTTGTTAAATTCTTGTTAAAGTCCTCCGTGCACGCTCCCGCAGCTGCATAATATATGCGACTTATATGGCAAAGCAACATGTTTTTTTTTTTCCACTTTATTAGACATATATGGACTAATGCGACTTATACGGCATCAAGTACGGTACTAATTTTCTCTCGTTTTTTTCTCGTTTAGCTACAAATTCACTTATTTATTTTGTTGTGAGCATCTTCTTTGATATTGTACGAGTGTCTAATTCCACCATATCTGCACACAAACTTTGGACAGGTCCATCATGTGACTCGAGTGGTTTTCAGTAAATGTGGCCAAGCCTTTTGTTTACATTGACTGTGTACCTGCATTTCAGAAATGTTTTTCAAAATTATGGAAAATTATTGGAGTAAACTGTTCTACTTGCACTATTTGAAATGGTTTAGGATAACATTTTCATGTGTGATCTTAATGAGCTGCTTAGCATGATATTGCCATAAAATGTTCAAAAAATGTTCCCTCCCATCTCACAGAGGAAGTCTGCGGACCTATCATTTTTCTTTTTCTTTTTTCATTTACCCTTTATTTATACAGGTGGTCTCATTGAGCCACGAGAACTCATTTTCAAGAGAGACATGTCTATCAGAGGGACCCGGCTGAATAAGCATCGTGTCATCATTTCAGGACTCTTGGATTCTCTCTGGCGCTGTCCTAGGTGGACCTTGGCACATCTCAAGAGTGTTTACGGATCTCACCAGAGGGAACTGACTGATTAGACCACTCTTTTCAGAACTCTTACAGTGCCTCTGGAGTGTCCTTGGACACGCTCACCGCCCTTGTCGTCTCCCCTCCCCTGCAGAATGTCTGCGTCACTATGTGCTTATGTGCGGGGTGTTTTTTTCTATCTCAGGCTCTCTCTCCTCGGCCAAAGAGTGAGACCTTGATAGGATTTTTTTTTTTTGCCTCCAAATCCTATACATGCGTCACTTTCATTAGTTTTTTATCTGTCTAAACATATCTCACTTGTAAATGAGTCTTTGAGGCTCAATGTGATTTATCTGTGTAAATAAAGGTTGAACGGAAAAAATAAATAAATACTAAATGTTGTAACATTTAATTTTACTGTATTAACAATAAAAAAGTTTAATCTCTCTTTAAATTTAGCGTATTTTATTTAAATAAACTTTTCAAATCTATTGACGGGACCAAATGAGGAAACAAAAATGTACAAATTGTTGGTGTTTAAGATTCAAGGAAACAAAAATGATTAAAAATGATGTAAAAGTGACTCCAAACAACAATGCTAAAGAAAAACAGGAACTTTTAATACAAAAATGAGTATACTAACTTGTCGAGGTTTTCCATCTGTGAGGTTAAAAGAAGAGGGAAACAAAGGGAGAGAAAGAGGTTAAAGAAACAGAACATGTCTGTACAAGACAAAGGTTGTTCACAGCAGAACTTTGTAGAAGATACGGCGAAACGCAGGCAGCGAGCATGAAGCACGAGACGTGCTGTTACCGCCAACAAGCTCCGTGAAAGAAGGACGCCATTGTTTGTCAAATCATCCGCTGTCACTCTGACCCAAAATGAGTCAGTCGACTGGCACAAAACCTCCGCTGCTCCGCTCCCCTCGTCCCCGCTGCACAAACGCTTTTCAGGGTTATGTAAATCAACGTTTCTGCCAAAAACAAAAACCTCAGCCTAATTTCTGTGCCACCGCACTTAGTCAAATCTTTGTTGTGCTCTGATACGCCGTGAATAACGACAAACACCACAACAAACGTAATCTGAAAATCTGCCTTCACGCTCCAAAGTGGTCACGTCCTGTTTGCTCTCGACTGTTTTCTAAACAGAATAAAAGCATCTAAAAAACAAAAAATACAATAAAAGGTGCATGGAACAAAGATTTTTCTTTGGATATGTTCACAGAAAAAAGGACGGTTCAGTCCAAAAGTAAAAAGTGCTTGAGAGTGCAGCAGATTTAATGAGAGGCTCAAAGCAATGACAGACCACATCTGCAGCAGCGAGCACAACCATTACCCAAATTATAGGAGGAGGCCCGGCGGGTCCTTCAAGGTTCTGCTACGGCCGAATTAGTTTCCTTGAATCCTTAGAAAAGCTCTAAACTGAGTGGTAAAATAAATGCAACAGGAAAAAGACGACCAAACCAAAAAAAAATGTTTGAAAAACCTTGAAGCTCTGAATTTCTCTATTTTCTTTCTTTTGCACATTAATTGTTTATATATTTGGACACAAAGCCCTGAAACAACGACGTAACACTGTTACACTGAGAGAAGGTTCTTGGTGGGACTCCTTCCTGTATGGAGTTTTGCATGTTCTCTCCATGCACGTTCTCTCCGTGCACGTGTGTGTTGTTTTACAGCCACTTCGACTTTTCCTGTTTGACGCATGCACGTTATGAAAACTGGGACTTTTTAAATTTCCTGCAGGATCAACTTCAGCCCGAATGTGAACCTGAACTGGCTAAAACGAGAAAGAAACATGTACGTTTGAATGATTTATTTTTAACAAGGAGCTCCTGCCTCATTTGAACTAGCGTTGCATCAGTTAATCCACAAGTGGCCAGGATTGGATGATTTGCAGCTTGACTGACTTAATCAGTTTGATACAGCGCTCAAAATTCAGATTTTTCTTTCCTGGTCCACTAATGCCTCGCCCCGAAGCAACAAACTCACAACAATTATTTTTACCGACTGAAGGAGACTCAGAGTTATTAGTATTAGCTGTAAGGTTTAAAAAATGGAATCAGAGAAAGCACAATAGGCGTCAGATGTTAATGAAAAAATATATATTTTTTTACATCTACAGCTCCTTTTTCCTGCTTAGGCTGTTTGAATTCAATTTCAGCGCCCACATTGTTGTTTTCCTTTTTTTTTTTTTTTTTTTTTTTTTTTTTTTTTTGTATGTTTTTGCATATTTTGTCTAATTTTAGCCATGTATGTATATAAAAAATAATTTACCATAGTTCATTCTGCAGGTGGGTGCTATGATATAAAACTGTGACTTGTAGAAATGATTAAAATCTTGCTGTTCATGAAAAACTTGGTTCTCTTTTTAATTTGTTTCAGCAAACTTTATTTTCTATTCGTATGCTTATTTTAGCTAGATGTGTTAGACTTTTTGTTACTTTTGGCTTTTAGCAAACCTTTAATTCAAACTAGCATTTTTGTACTTTTAGCAATTATTATGCTGATTTTAGCTTTGTGCTACTTTTTACTTTCAGCTACTCTTTTTCCTTCTTATGGCTTTTACTATCTTTTACTACTTTTAGCTTTTAGGCAGACTTTTTTGTTGCTTTTAGCTAACATTTTTGTACTTTTAGCTAGTTTTTTCTACTTTTATCTAGCATTTTGTCACTTTTCACTTCAAGCTACTGTTCTGCAGTTGTTGCTTTCTGTTTTTAGCTCTTTCTGTTTGCCAGTGTCAAGTTTTTCTCTTCATACATCAATTTTGCAGCCAATCACTGGTGTTCAAGTATAAAAACACATAAACAAGCTACTTGAATACAAAATTTCAAATTGAAAGTGATTTTCCTGTGAGCGTCTCACAAAAGCTTGAAGCACAATAAAAAGTAGGTGATTACACATAATGGTGCAGGCACAGCTTTTGATTGATTCAGTCATTTTTAGAGCAACTATTAAGACAACACAGTTTCTAAAAGCTGAAAAGGACTTCTTAGTCCAAAGTGGAAAGCAGAGGATGATTATTATTATTATTATTTTTATATTAACATTCCTCTCCAACATAAAACAGCTTTAAGATTCAAGAACATTTTCAAATGTTAAAATACCAATCACTTCAAGAATGAAAGGGTGACATGTAATTAAATCTGTTGTGTATTGTGCATTTACTTTGTATATGAAATGTGTTTAAATTTCTCTTTCTGACACACACTGTTTAAATTGACCTGAAATTATTTCCGGGCACCCTAACACCAACCAAACAACACTAAAACTAACACTTACATCACAGAAACTGATGTTTGTTTTTAAACATCACATGTAACAGGACCATGGAATAGTGACTGATTAAAGGCACAGCCATCTGTGGTAGAGTTGGTCATGTTTAACTCACGACACAGCTTGGAACAAATATTCCAAGTAAAAGTAAAATCTCCAGCGTTTATCACAGTACAGTTCACATCACATTCATCTAAAGCACACTCCATGTTTGCCATCTGGTGGTAAAGTGATTATGTTGATCTCTGCAGTGAGTCAGCTTACATTAGCCATGTTTACCTTCTCTGTAATGATTCTTACTCGGGGACATTAATTTGGCAGTACACAGCAGCAGTGACTGAACTAAACTCTTCCCGATCCTGAAGGAGTTACTTTCTCATTTAAATGAGAAGCCAGAATAACAAGACAAACACCGTTAGAACCACGTCACGTTGCTGCTCCAAACGTAGCACATTTTTTTCCACCTACCCATTGTGTGGCTGCGGTGTGCTGGCGTGGCCCTGTGAGTGTGCGGTGTTAAGTTTAGGTGAGTAGGCCACGGGTTTAATAGCTGGTCCTGAGTTGGTGTTAGCACCACCTGCTGCAAACGGCCTCGCCATCTTGTTAATGGTCGTGCTCGGTGCAAAGGAGTACTTTGGCTGAACAGAAGGCGCAGTAAGCGAGTCCTGCAGGCGTGGAGGGGGAGACAATGCAGCACAGAGCACACAACATGCAGTTACACATTTGACACACTCAAAAAAAAAAAAAAACTGCTCTTGCACAATCCGGTCAAGTTGTTCCAGTCTCTTGTAGTGATTACAGCGTCCTCTGGCAGCGGCGGCTCTGTCAAAGCCTGCGAGGCTTTTCTCTGCGCACTGAAGACGTTCTTAAGAAGTGCGGACACTGCTATTTTATTTGTGCTGGCCGCCTGCCCAGTCGTGGCCAATGTAATCTGCTGCTGCAGTTAAAAATGAAAATGCTCAACGTGAGAACGTGTCATGTAAAACCACATCACTCACTAATGAGATTTCTCCCTGAGAATCATGCGTGGACTGCAGAAAGTACGCCTACCAAAACGGAACATCGACTTTGTGTTAGTGCGTGCCAGCTGCTTTGCTCAGGCTGCACAAACCAGTTCACGAAGCCATTGTTCTATGAAAACTGTAATCAGTGGGGCAAAGAGGCTGCCAAGAGGCTCGACAGAGAAGCTGAACGCATCAACACTTAAATGGTTTCAGGGATTGTGCAAGGTGCAACAACGCAAAGAGAAAAATAAAAATGACGGCACTTTCAAACGTTCAGAGCATTCGATCCAAACAAGTCATTCAGCAACTCACTGGTGCTCGACTAAAGCTCGCTGCATGGACAACGTAGGTGATTTAGATGAGTTTCAACACAAAGTGACAGAAAACAATGTTTAATCCAATAGTCAGTGAAGACTAAAAGGTAGTTTTACATTCCCTACAGTCATGCAGCGCACCATGCCAAGTCATCCGTTCCCAAACAGATGAGGTCAGATAAATATAGTCTTACCTTCCTGTCTTCACCCGTTTTAGGAGCTCTAAGGAAGAAAAGGAAACATAAAATGGTTACCATGTTGATGCTTCTGTTAAACTGATTTACAAAACCAACTAAATAAAATATCTTCCATAATTTTGTTCCAATAAGTTCTGCCAGAACTTTTTAATTCTGTATTCACGAGAACGTCCCTTTGACACATAAATGTCTCACAGCAGATCTGCAGCAGGGGGTTTTAATGTTAAAACTTATTTGGCCGATAACCAATACCAATACCAATTTTTTACTCCCCTAGACCTGCCTACATATATTTCTCTGCTGTGTAATTAAAATGCTACATTTGGCCTGCTACCAAATACAGATGTCATAAAGGAGGCTGAAAATGATGTAACACTTCAACTTGGATTATGTTTAATGTCAAATTTATTCATGACATTTACTCTAACACAAT
>JARVLU010000103.1:36343300-36354462 GCA_031762415.1 Simpsonichthys santanae | reverse complement strand
ACACACACACACACACACACACACACACACACACACACACACACACACACACACACACACACACACACACACAAATGAAACCCAAACTGGATCAGCTCAGCTGCTTTGATCAGCCACTAACAGAAAGGTAGACGGAGGGTAATAATGTAACTTTGCCTCATGTCCAACAGTCTTTGAACCATGTAGTTTGAAGAAATAAAAATAATTTGTTATAAAAAACATTCATGTCACTGAGATGAAGCTCATGTTGAGTTAATGTCATGTGCAGTAACAGGAAGTGATGTCAGTGACAGGAAGTGATGTCATAGGGGCAGAGCGTTGCTTCAACAGAATTAGTTTCAGACAGAGTTCAGATGTGATTTTTTATGAATATTTATTTAAGATCTCACTGATCTCTCCTCAAGGTCCTCAAGGTCCTCAAGGTCCTCAAGGTCCTCATGGACCTGAAGGTTTCTGGACTGTGGGAGGAAACCGGACCACCTGGAGGAACTCGCACAGGGAGCCTGGGTCCAAGCCAGTGATTGAACCCTTGACCTTCTTGCTGTGAGGCAACAGGGCTAACCACTGGACCGCAGTGCTGTTTATTGTTTAAATGAAGAAAACCCAGGAAGTTCCCCTTTGATGTCACATCCTGTTTCACTGCACACGGTTCTATTGAAAATATAAACTGTGAATTATACCAAAGCTCTTGGATATTAAAAGGTTTTCTTCACTTCTTTGTGTCTTAGGATACACACGTCACGGGAACTTTAAGATGGCCGCCGCAAGTCTTCCATGTCAGTGAGTTCTACAAAAATGGAGCTGAAAGAGTCGGTGGTAGTAGCTGAGAGTCATCCTCAACCTAACGGATCACACCACACGTGAGATTCTGTTAAATAAGATCTGGCCCAAACAAAAGAGATGATGTTAACCTAAACATCTGGGCGAGACGCGTCATGACACGCCTGCTGACAGGGCCGCCATGTTTATTACACGCCTGTACACAAGAGTGGCCATGTTTATTACACACCTGTCCAATGAGCGGCCATGTTTATTACACACCTGTCCACAGTCTGACGGTATGTCGCCATATGGACGCCCGTTCTGATGCTGTTCTCATCTGTGACGAACTTTCACAACAATCTTTGTCCAGACTCTGCTGCTGGGAACCGTCTCATCCCCGGGACGCTTAAAAAAAAATAAATGAATCAACTTCCTGTCTCCACTCTGTGTTTCCATAATCTGCTCTTGTTGAAAAGACTAGGCCTTAAATTTAACTCATTAAAATTAACTCATTAACTTTAATTCTTATTAAATTTAACTTTTATTAAAATTTAACTCTTATTAAATTTAACTCTTGTTAAAATTAACTCATTAACTTTAATTCTTATTAACTTTAACTCTTATTAAATTTAACTCTTATTAAATTTAATTCTTATTAAATTTAACTCGTATTAAAATTAACTCTTATTAAATTTAACTCGTATTGAAAATAACACTTATTAAATTTAATTCTTATTAAATTTAACTCGTATTAAAATTAATTCTTATTAAATTTAACTCGTATTAAAATTAACTCATTAAATTTAACTCGTATTGAAATTAACTTTTATTAAATTTAATTCTTATTAAATTTGGAGGATGACTCGCTGTGGCGACCCCTGAAAAGGGAAAAGCCAAAAGAAGAAGAAGAATTCTTATTAAATTTAACTTTTATTAAATGTAACTCTTATTAAATTTAGCTCACTGTAAACTAACTTCTAACTCGATGTACAGATATAGAGTGCAGCTGCAGGATGTGGCGGTGAGGACTACTTCCTGAAGTTGATCATGGCTGTTAGCTCTGATGCTAATAGCACAGTTTTAGTCATTTCTTCAACAGTCTGATGTTCGGAGAGTATTTCTTTTATTTTTTGTGCACATCTGGACGTTGTGGCCGTCTCCTTCTACTGCGGGTTTTTTAATTTGTATGTTTGTTTAACGTTGCAGCAGGGGTTGAACGAGTACATAAGTTTTAAACTTGACATTAACATAATAAAGCTCAAGTAGAACTTGAGTAGTTGATGATGTCATAGGATCTTAAGATGCAAATAAATAAATAAATAGATAAATAAAATCGCCAAAAAAACAAAGACATCATTTAATATTTACAAAAAAAACAACAACTAAACATTAGGAGTGTTTAATATTATGCTGGACTACCATTCATCAAACTGCAGATAAATCACAGGAAAACCAAAACTATTAGTTTTTATTATTAAGCTGCAAAAGTAAAAGAAAAGTGCGGCACATGAAAAAACAAAACTAAAAACAGTGAGGCGGTCGACCACCCCGCACCACCCGCGGTGCTGCGCATTAGGTTTAGTTTTAAACATTATTATGTTTATAGTTTTTTTTATAGGTTTAGAGATTCATATTTTTTGCTTTTTGTTTGTAAAACAAGGTCAGAGGAAGCTGGTTCTGGTTCGGTCCATTGGACCCGTTGTTACACAATACAGTACAGTATTCTGTGACCTGCAACAGTGCATGCAACACCGCCCCCTATGGTCACAATACAGTATACAGTGGTCACAGAATTTGGTGTAACACCGGTTCGCAACGCACTCCAAACAGGAAGTTGATTCATTTTCTGTTCTGTAACTGTGACGTGATGACGTCACTACGAATACTTGATGTGAAATTAAAAAAAACTCGATAGATGTCCTAGGAATCGATGTGTCGATTACTCGAGTGGTCTGTTCAGGCCGTACGTCGTAGTGCATTTGTTAAATTTGAACCAAGCGGTACGTCGACGTCTCTGAGGGAGCTCTGAACGTTTGTAGTTTTGGAGTTGAGCTTTTTAACGAGCAGGAACTGAACAGGGACTGTAAGTGAAACTAAATGTTTCTGATGCAGGACACTCAGGCGGGGAGGAGTCGCTCTGCAGGAGAACAGTTTGGTTCTTGTTCGAGGCGGCGCAGAGCGACGGACCCTGGAGAGAGAAGGGAGACATTTTACCCACCACCAGGCGCAGTAGAGGAGCCAGAGGGTGGCTAATGGTGGCCTTGGCCCCACAGAAACTAATCTATGGCCAACCCAATCATTTGGGGAAACTACTTTAAATTTTTCAATATATTGCTTACAAATATAGTTTCCTAAAATGACTGGGGTGACCGGTTTACATTTATAAAACATGGTGGCAGCCATCTTGGAGCCGCACACCAAAATGTGCACCTCACTAATTTTCAAGTTATCCAACTCACAAGACAAAGTGGACAAATGACAGACGAAGTGGACATAAGGACGGAGGCTTTTCCATGTTGTCTCTTGGCTCTGTGACGAGGACACAAACGTTCTAAACATGGAGACATTTTGTGTCAAAGACTCGGCGGTTAAGAGAACGAACACAAACCCAACAGAGCCCCGAGTCAACCGAAGCGTGGTCACGTCTGGACCAACAGTCCACCGTGCACACAAACCTTAACGACTCAAAGTTTGTAGTTAAATAATAACTGTGGCTCATGTTCACTCATGTTCTCATGTTCAGAGGCAGCAGAGCTGAACGTGGACAGTTTGGGTCTCATTGGCGCGACTCACTCTTTTCACAACAAGGACGTTTGCAGCTCCGGCTCAGTCTGAGCCGTTCTGAGCTGCTCTGCCGTTTGGGTGCAGCTCTCCATCAAACGCAGCTGTAAGGAGAACCCGGGCTGCAGGATTACGCTACAGAAGATTGAGGAGATGATTCCGGCGGCTGGTTATTTGAAGACACCTTCTCCAGATTACCAGGTTCTGGTTGCAGCAGAAGAACCCAACGAAGCGTTGGCAGAGCAGCTCGTCAGTTCGTGAACCCGCCAACGTTCAGCGTCACGTCCAAACAAGAACTCGGTCCACTGAGCGTCAGAGCTTGGGCTGACTCGTGACAGGTGGCTGAACAGAGCAGAGCCGTGCACGGACAGAGTTCGCCCGATCAGACCACCATCAGCTTTGTGTTACGATGCCCTCACAACGGTGCGGCGGACGGTGGTCCGATCGTCACAGAACTCCGTCTACCTCGGGTTCTGGGCACAGCGGGGGTCATGGCTTCATGCTTGGACAGGGAGAAGAAACTGTTCATGTTCTCATCTAAACCCAAACTCGGAGACGAGGAAAGAGACGAGGTTCTTGAGTTCATCGCTCACAGAAGCTCTGATGTTCTGCTGAGCCACTGAGAGTGGGTCAAACGTGTCCAAGAACATGGGTCTGAGTGGGTCCGATGTGTCCGGTTGCTTCTGAGCTGCAGGGCAACGTTAACTGTTTGAGGGTGCGTTCCTTAGATTCTGCTGATCACGGGCTTTAACAGGAAACAGAGTCTGGATCAGCAGCAGGGTGTCCCTCCAAAACTAAACCATAAATGAAGAACCCCCACGTTCCCCCAGAGATGGACGTCTTGTGGTGGAAGGAGGGCAGGGGTTCATGTCCATCCCTCACATACCCGGGAAGAGCTGGGTTCTCTTGCGGTCGCCCCTGGTTACCTAGAGGAGGGGCTACTGCACTCAGAGGCGGGGCAACAGAACTGATGGGCGATGTCATCATCTTCCTCCTCTCTGAGAGACAAACCAACAAACAGGAGACAAAGACAGAGGACAGGGACGAGACACAGTCAAAGGACAGAGAGGCGAGACAGAGAGGAGACACAGATAGAGGACAGGGAGGAGACACAGTCAAAGGACAGGGAGGACACAGAAAGAGGACAGGGAGGACACAGACAGAGGACAGGGAGGACACACAGACAGAGGACAGGTAGGAGACACAGATAGAGGTTAGGGAGGACACAGGCACAGAGGACAGAGAGGACACACAGGACAGGGAGGACACACAGACAGAGGACAGGGAGAACACACAGACAGAGGACAGGTAGGAGACACAGATAGAGGTTAGGGAGGACACAGACACAGAGGACAGAGAGGACACACAGGACAGGGAGGACACAGACAGAGGACAGGGAGGACACACAGGACAGGGAGGACACACAGACAGAGGACAGGGAGGAGACACAGACACAGAGGACAGGGAGGACACAGGACAGGGAGGACACACAGACAGAGGACAGGGAGGAGACACAGACAGAGGTTAGGGAGGACACAGACACAGAGGACAGGGAGGACACACAGACAGAGGACAGGGAGGAGACACAGACAGAGGACAAGGAGGACACAGACAGAGGACAGGGAGGACACAGAGACAGAGGGAAGGGAGGAGACAGACAGAGGACAAGGAGGACACAGAGACAGAGGGCAGGGAGGAGACAGACAGAGGACAGGGAGGAGACACAGAGGAGAGGGAGGATACAGGGACAGAAAACAGGGAGGACAAAGAGGACAGGGAGGAGACAGACAGAGGACAGGGAGGAGACACAGACAGAGGACAGGGAGGAGACAGACAGAGGACAGGGAGGAGACACAGAGGACAGGGAGGACACAGGGACAGAGAACAGGGAGGACAAAGAGGACAGGGAGGAGACACAGACAGAGGACAGGGAGGAGACAGACAGAGGACAGGGAGGACACACAGACAGAGGACAGGGAGGAGACACAGAGGACAGGGAGGACACAGGGACAGAGAACAGGGAGGACACAGAGGACAGGGAGAAGACACAGACAGAGGACAAGGAGGAGACACAGACAGAGGACAGGGTGGACACAGGGACAGAGGACAGGGTGGACACAGGGAGGAGACAGAGACAGAAGACAAGGAGGAAAGGTGGGAGAGAAGAGTAAAGACAGCAGAAAATCAGAGAAGGGTTGAGGGTTCAACTCTCCTGCTGCCCTAGGGTCAAAATCACTGATGAGGCTTGACGGCTTGTGGGTGATTTGGACCCGCAGGGCAGCAGAAGTTAGACCTGCAGTACCACAGTCCACCACCAGAGGACAGTGCTGACACATGTGGACCTGAAGGACGGAGGTGAAGAAGCCTCTCACGACGGCTGAAATGTTTTAGATGTAACTTTTTAACAGTCAGAGGTGAAGAGGTGAACAAACTCACCTCTGACTGAACGTCTCTGATGAAGGAGAAAGGACAGGAAGAGGATGATGATGATGATGAGGAGGAGGAGGGGGAGGGAGAGCCAAGCATCTATACCTCACTTCAAAAAAACTAATTTAATCCTCCAACGTGCAAATCAGTGCAGTAAAGTCTGGATTTTAACACTTTCATCCTGTTCAGCAGCTTTTTGTGTCTCGTGACTCAAACAGTAAACGAGTCAACAGATCTGTGATGTCATCAGGAGTTTGAAGAAACGTCTCTTTGATGTGAGCGTCCAGCAGCTTGGATGTCTCACACTGATCAATTTATGGCTTTAGATCCACAGTCTCCCCCGTTTAGATGCTGAATTACTCGACACAGAGCTGAAAACACATTTGATGTTTGGACAAACGGGTTCTGAAGCTTAAATTCTTCTTGGTCTAGATCCTCGTTTGCTTCGAGCTGTAAGATCCTTCAGCTGCAGGACGAAGCTTTAAAAGACGCGGAAAACACAAATAAAACAAGTTTTTCTTTACGTTTCCTGCCTCACGTTTCAAGAATGAGGTTTATCATTTTTAAACGAGCTTCGTGCTCCTCAGGGTCAAACACAGAAGAACTTTTGTTAATCGGATGAAGAACATGGGAGGACTTTGAAAAATCATTAAACATCTCTTCAGCGTTAAGTTTTCCTTTAAGTTTCTACTTTTAGAGAAATGTTCAAGGAACATTTTATAAAAGCTTTAACTGTATCTCCAACTCCATCTTCTGCTGCTCATCTGTGATTGGCCCGTGGAGGCCCCAGGTCCAGGAAACCCAGACCTCCCACTCCAACTCCTCCTGGAGGACCCCGAGGTGTTCCAGACCAGAGAGGATCTGTAGTTCCTCCAGAGGGTTCTGGGTCTGCCCCGGGGCCTCCTCCCAGTGAGAAATGCTCAGAAAAACCTCCACCAGGAGGTGTGCAGGAGTCATCCTGATGCATGAACCACTCACTGGTGGAGCCAGGGGGTGGCCAAAGGTGGCCATGACCACCACTGATTAATCTTCAGCCACCTCAGTCATTTGAGGAAACTAAACTTGTAAGCAACTAGACACCAATGATGCAGATGGTCAGTTTACATAAATATGGTGGACACCTTGGATTCTGACTTGGAAAGCTGGTAGATCACTTGTGTTTACAACATGTATGGACCAACGGTGTTTCTAGTTCCTTCTCTTCGCTCCTCGAGGAGGGACAATCAAACCCTGACCCTAAGCCTAACCCAGACACCCTGCCCTAAACATAACCCTCTGACCTTTGACCCTTTGACCCTGGACTCGGACCCATGGCCCAGCGCCTCACCCGACACTCTCCCCCATCGAAGCATTCGATCTAGTGGGCTCATAAAGGGCCTGGGTGGGAGTGCTGGACCGTGCACAAATTCTGATCATGGGTTGAAGATTTTAGCTCGTTTCCGCCTCTGATGAACTATTTGATCATCATTAGGTCCAACGTGAGTTTTTTTTTTAACTGTTTGTAAGGAAGCAACTTTCTGAAAACCTGAATCACCTGAAACTTTTCCATCAAAGCAAACATCGTCATGAATCCAAATGTGTTGCTGAGACTTTCAGCCAAATGAGCTCTCTAAAGAGAGCCATCCTGATCAGAAGAACTTCCTCAGCCGACTTCAGAGGAGAAGCAGCTCTACTCTGAGCTCCCTCAGACGATGGAGCTCCTCACCCTATCTCTAAGGCTGAGCCCATCCACCCTACGAAGGAAACCTATTTCAGATGCTTGTATCCAGCATCTCATCCTTTTGGTCATGATGCAAACCTTATGACCATCGGTGAAGGTTGAAACGTAGAGAGACCAGTAAATGGAGAGCTTTGCCTTTCGACTTGGCTCTCTCTTCACCATGACTGATCAAAACAATGCCCTCATTACTGATGACGAGGTCCCAATCTGTCGCTCCATCTTACCATCCATCACTCATGAACAAGGCAAGTAGAAATTTGAACACTTCCACCCAAGGCAACGACTCCCCCTTGACCAAGAGGGGGCATGCCACCAGTTTCAAGTTATGAACCATGTCCTCAGACTTGGAGAACTGACTCATTACAGCCACTTCACACTCACTTGTGATCCAATCCAGTGCACGCTGAAGGTCTTGGTCTGAAGATGTTAGGAGAACCACAGCACACACAAAAAGCAGAGATGAGACCCTGAGGTTATCAAACCAGACACCCTCCTCTCCACAACTGCATCTCGTCTTGTCCAATAATACTTCAAAAAGGATCAGAGACAATGGACAGCCCTGGGGGCGTCCAACCAGTACTGAGAATGAGCTCAGCTTTGTGCCAAGAATGAGGACACAGCTCCTGTTTTGGCTCTGCAGGGACCAGATAGCCCTTAAAAGCAACTCAGACACCCCATACTCCTGCATCACCAATCCCCCCCTCCCCAGCATGCTTTGAGGAACATGGTCAGAAGCCTTTTCCAAATCCATAAAACACATGTAGATGAGAGCAAAACCTCCATGAACTTAACAACTCTGCAAGGATGAAGATCTGGTCCACTGTTCCATGACCAGGATGGAAGCCACACTGCTCCTCCTGAAACTCAGGCTCGGCAATTGGTCAAAGCGTCTCTTCCAACACTCTGGAGTAAACTTTCCCAGGGAGGGCAAGAACCTCATAATAGTTGAAACACAATCTTTAGTCCCCCTTTTTAAAAATGGGAACCACCACCCCATTCTGCTACTCCACAAGCATTGTCCCATTTCTCCATACATCACTGAAGAGATGTGTCTACCATGGCAGCCCCACAACATCCAGAGCCTTCTGCATCTCGGGGCAAATCTCACCCACCCCTGATAACTACCCTGGTGGCCTCTGCCATGATAAGTACTTGTCTTCCACAGAGTCCTACGGGTCCCTCTTCAGTCTCTGCCTTCTCAACGTAGACATGGTGGGAGATTAAGGAGATCATCAAAGTGCTCCTTCCACCGCTCAACAATATCTTCAGTCTGGGTCAGCAGTCAACTGGAAACTGAGGCTCAGGTTCACAAAAGCTCAGCAGCATTTTTTGTTGTTTTTGCTTCATTTGTTGTTCATCACAAGCACCCACTTCCTGCTTTCCCCCCCCCCCCCCACCCACACCCACACACACACACACACCTTGCTTCAGGTATATATTTGATTAACAATTTGCAATTATATCTTTGACATACAAGTTGATCCATGAATGGTTTGATTATTTAGCTTCAGCTTCATTCTAACAAACTTCAGCCCAGTTTGTGAGGGTGAACCTAAAACACTGCATTCCTCATAAGTCTTCCTGCAGTTTGAAAAAATAAAACTCAAAAAACATCAGCAGTTTTCCAGTAGAATCACGTTGCTTATTCTGTTCAGCATTATAAGAATCTAGGTGAAATATGCATTTTTTAAAAATGTGCATCTCTAACCAGCTCATCCAGTAATGGGGAAAAGTTTACGCCACTGATTGGAGGAAATCAGGGGGTCATGTCTTTGAGTTGAACATTACTGTCAACGACGCAGTAACCACTGGAGAAATAACAGTCCAACAAAATTAGGAGTCCATAAAGTACAGATGAAGCTAGGTCCACTTGAAAACATTTGGCTAAAGATGACTTAACCAAGTGGTTCTCAAACTACGGTGGTGCAGCGGTTAGAACAATTGTCTATTAGCAAAAAGGTTGCAGGATCACATCCCGGGACCTTTCTGAGTGGAGTCAACATGTTCTCTTTGTGTACTCATGGATTTCTTAATTCTACGGGTCCCTCCTACAGAATAAAAACATGCATGTTAGGCTGATTGGTAACTCTAAATTGTCCCTAGGTGAGAGAGTGAATGGTTGGTTGTCTCTACGTGTCCCTGTGATGGACAGGAGACCTGTCCAGGTGTCTCCGCCTCTCTCACAGTGACAGCTGGAGAAGCTCTCTCTGCAACCCTGAAAGCAGTAGAGGGTAAAGAAAATGGATGCCTAGATGGAAAAATTTGCAGGTGGAACAAACGTTTGGACGATGCAACCTGGTCTCATTTTTATGCAACACAAACCAGATAAGGGTGGAATTCAGATGACCTATGGAGTGGCAAGCGCTTGACTCATACAAAAGTCATGACGAGCAGAGAAGGGCACTAATGGTCATCAATTACAGATGGTCAAAGCATCTTCAATGTCTTCTGTTGTTCAGAACTGAAGTCAAAATGTCAGTTTTTGGATGCTGCCTTGTTGAGCCAGATACTACATTCAGGACTGTAGCCTCAAATGAAAGTCCTCCCTAGATACCTTCCACGGTCGCTAACAGGCTAAGTCTCGTATCGTACACGCAACGTTACATGCTCGTCCAAACTATTATACAACAATACATACATGCAAAGACCTTGTATAAATGTTGATTTGTGACCTTGAACATAAAACTGGGGTGATGAAAAGTGTTCGCTTTAGTCTGTCTAGTGTAGTGTGCAACCATGTCCCTCAGAAGTCCATAACTGTCGTCAGAGATGGTAACTAAATCTCATATATCCCCTCTGTGTGTGACTCCTTCCTGATACAGGCCCCAAGTCTGTATGGTGATTAAACCCCCATTTGCTCACTCATCTTCTTCCTGGGTCAGACAAAATGACTCCTCATAAAATTATACCCCCGGTAGATAATCAACTGTCTTTCCCAGGAAGAGACAGACTTGCGTCTCCAAAATAAGTCTATAATAAAGTATCGAACTTCGCCATACTGCCAGAACTTTGGTTACCACAGCAACGAGTGGAAGTTACCACTTGAACACAAAGCTTCAAACAGGACCCTTGTTCTTTTCAATGTTGTGTGAAAAACTAAACTTGCATTTATGAAGGAAATCAAGTTTTTCTAAATACTAGGTGTTATCATTTACACAAAAGCCATTGTTCTCTCTCAGACTTTGAGAGGAGGAGTTATAATCAAAATTAATTTATGCAGATTGTGTTCACATGCACCATTGGTAAGCTGCAGTGATTGGTTCAAATGAGAGGTATGGTCTCTTTCTCTTTCTAGGTAATGCTGACATGGAAAACAGTTGCAGATGTCCGGAGTTGGCAGAATTGTGACGTCTTGGCTGAAAGTTGTTTCTGAGCCAGCCCGAGAAGTGTAAGAGTAGCTACTTCCCTCTTTGCTCTATGTCCCATCTCCTTATATTCCTGTCTCCTCTCTTCAGTCCTCTCACTGTCATAT
>JARVLU010000103.1:36205240-36220691 GCA_031762415.1 Simpsonichthys santanae | reverse complement strand
AAGCGGAAAGTGATGGGCACCTCTTCATCTCTGCTGACAGCGACTGGACAAACCTTCACAGGATGGTTTTCAGCTCGTCACATTTTTAAGAGTCCCAGATCTTGTTACAGCTCCACTCTCGAGCTAATCATCTCATCTCTCCCATTATTTTTATGATTTCCTCAATGGGGCAAATTTAGAGAGGTTTTCCACTAAATTAACCCCCCACCCCAGTCCCTCAGGTCCCATTTCTTTAACTCGGGGCACAAAAGGACATAAAAAGCAGGACAAACGATAGGAAGCTGAGAGGAAACATCTTGCATGAACCCAGGTCTGAACCTGAGCCGTCCTTTCCTCTGACACGTAAACAAAAGACTTCATAAAGACTTAAATCTCCTCCAATGACTCCATTAGAAGCCGCAGCGCCAACATTTGATAAAAGACAAACGTTGTTCCAGGACTGTGTTGTCCTGAAACACGGCCACGCTGACACACTCGTCTTCCATGGCCCTGAGCCGAGCGCTGTTTTCCACAAGTGGCCTCGAAAACGAGTTCCTCATAAAACGTAAGACGGACGAGTGAGTTCCTCACAGCTGGTGGACTCTGCGTTTGGGTTCTCGTCCAGGCCGTGCCAAGTGAGACCTAAACTCAGTTTCTGGTGAACGACAGACACTCGGTGACGAGTGCGCTCATTTCATGCACGATGGAGTTTCAAACCTACAAAACATTCTTCCCAGAGGCTGAGGGGCCCGGTGCCGCTGGGCTCGCTGTAATCTGAGCCTCAGGTTTCACTTGGTTCCAGTCATCCTGCGTCGACGCCACAGTGAAATCTTAATGAACGACGTCTCCACTGCCGCTCCACCCACCGCCCAACAACAACCACCAGCTCAAGCAGCTTCACCAAAGACCCTCACCACAATACAAGTCTGTGGTCACCCCGTCGGCCCATTGGCTGGTTCCTGCACAGGCAGCCCCCGATCCTCTGGTTTTTTTTTACGGTTTGAGCTGAAATCCAAAGAAATGATACGTGTTCTACAGCCAAAGAGAAACGAGCGACCCAAACCCCCCCATCCCCCTCCGTGAGCTGCACCAATCTGCTCCACATTACTGTACTGTATTTGCAAAGCTGCAGAGCACATGGAGTTGAAAGGCTTATATAAGCCTGAGGTGGAAATATTCGAGAATGTCACCTCCCCGGTGCTTTTTGTCATTTAAATCAGAACTACCTGAACCGGTCCGAGTCGATGAGAGTCCCACGTGAAGTTCGTAATGAAACTTTTGCACAATTTATTCAAAAATGGTCTGATTTGATCGTCTAAAACACATTTTAAACATAACAAACTCAAGAAAAAACGTAGGTTACCAAATCTGTGTTGGTACCAAGCATGTTGGTACTCTGAACCCCCGGGCTGAAGGAAAATCACCATAAACCGGTTCTGGCTCAGGTCTTTTGTTTAAAAGTCTGTGGGTGCGTTGCCAGATTTCCACTTCATATCAGAGTAAACATAAGAGTGGATCTGCAGCGCTAACACTCAGAGACACTCACCCTGACCGCTGGAGAGAAGAACCAAATAAACGTGACGTGACAACGTGTTTGCGACGCACCCGATCATTCTAAACGTGGCGCTCGTTGGGACGGGAGCCCAAACGAGCATCTGACGAGCATCACGCTGCTGTCAGGACGCTACAGCGACCAGAAGAAGCACAAACGCCACCAGCGAGAGGAAAACCTGACGTACAGATGTTTTTAAATGGATCCAACGTTCACGAGATGACACCACGAGGACCGCTGCAAGTGTTTCGAGACAGTTTGGAGACGCCTTCGTGAATCCTGTCCACCGTGAGCGCCAAGTCGCCACCCACAGAGTCCGTTTGAACCAGCTCTGTTGGATTTAATTAGTTTGCATGAATGAGTTGGAAAAAGCAGATTGTTTTTGTGCCAGTGATGTTCAGGTCCTGACAGGAGGAGTGAACGTGGCAGAACGAGTCCGTGGATCAGTGCCGGCCCAAACCTCCATGGGGCCCTGAGTGAAATTTGGTTTTGGGGCCCTCTATTTCTGCTAATAATGTGGATTACTGCGCTCAACAGTCAGATGATCAGATCATTCACCACCTAACATAAATTAACATAAAAAAGGGGCCGAGATGGTGTAGAGGCAGGGCAGCCGGCTCAGGATCGGAAGGTCCCGGGTTTGATCCCCGGTCACTGCATACCTCGTTGTGTCCCTGGGCAAGACACTTAACCCCGAGTTGCTCCCGGTAGGACTGGCTGGCGCCTTCCATGGCAGCCCACCGCTACTGGTGTATGAATGTGAGTATTAATGGGTGGATGGCTGGTACTGTGAAGCGCTTTGGGGTCCCTCATATGGGACTGGAAAGCGCTATATATAAGTAAGCTCCATTTACCATAAATTAACATAAATTCATTGCAACTCTGACAGCCCTGTTTTCATTATCCTACATGCACTGTATATGTCACCTGGTGCTACTAAAAGTAACAAAAAAAAAAAAAAAAAACCACCACTATGAAATGTTTTTTACAGCAAAAGTGTCATCTGGTTTATTATCGTTGGTTCCAAAGAACTGCAACAGTAATGTTCAAAATAATTTGTAGTGCAAGATAAACACTAAGATGCATTAAAAATAAACTGCGCAAAAACAGACTAATTAAATAAAAAAAAATGTATATCAAGGAAATACTTAAATAATATAAATGAATTACTTGAACCCAAGTACTGTACTGTAAAATTATTTAAAAAAAATTAAAGTTGAATGATTAGTTCTTTAAATTATGTAAATCTATGCAACAATTTGCAAAAGTTGAACTTAAAATATTCAATAGAATCATATTGAAATAATTACCAAAATAAAAAATAAAAAAAATATCCACTTGGGGGCCTCCTCTTGGCCCCGGGGCCCTAAGCAGCCAGTCTGCTTATGCATAGGGCCGGCCCTGCTGTGGATCCACGGCTCAGGTCGGGTTCAAACCACCCAGGTGAGCTGATGGGATGGCGCCTGCGGTCCGGTGAAGAACACAAAGACCTCAGGCTTGGGGGGTTTGGTCTGGAGGGCTGAACGTGTCAGAAAGGTTGTGGCTTTTTAAAGACAGCGTGCAGAACCTCCATCTGGCCCGTGTGCCGTTACTGATACCTGCAGAAAGGTCCAGACTGATGTGGAGGACGCCAACCACACGTTTTATAACTCACTCCTTTCTAGCAGCATCGTTTACAACCAAAACACGCCTGCTGCCCGGTCTGAAACCAGAACCTGCTCTGGACAAACACACGGCGGGTCGGCCAGAACTCCAGCTGTCAGACGAGACGTTTCTTTGTCCTTCAGTAAAAAAAAAACAAAAAAAAAAAAACGATGGAACGCAGTGAACCGTCTGACGGCTGGAACAGTGGAGGACAGGCCCGTTTTCATCCGACGAGCAGCAGACGTTTCTCTGCAAAGTCCAACTCGTCAGCTGAAGTCCACCAGCAGATGC
Source organism: Simpsonichthys santanae (assembly GCA_031762415.1). NCBI lineage: Eukaryota > Metazoa > Chordata > Actinopteri > Cyprinodontiformes > Rivulidae > Simpsonichthys > Simpsonichthys santanae. The sequence goes on along the minus strand of JARVLU010000103.1, from coordinate 36,217,225 downwards.
TCTCAGGGTGAACTGCAGTGAAAAGGTTTCTGGAGATGTTTGGATGCCAGAGCAGACGTCAGGTCAGTTCAGCCCATCACGTCTCACCGTCCTCACGGAGACAAAAAGACGAGCCGCTCGTCTTGAGACGAAGCTTCGTTTCCTGTGAGTTACGCTGCTTTTATGGCTCCGGTGAGAAAACAAACGAGGTTTTTGTTGCCAAGGCACTTCACATGAATCATTTGAAAGTTTCTAAATGCAGCTATAAATATGTCAGTTTGTCAACAAGTGGTTATAAAAACTTTTCACCGAGGGCTGACTTCAATTTCATGCCCAAAGTGGTTCTTTTTCATCTGTTTGTGTTCAGTTAGGAGAAAAATTTAACTAGCATTCCTTGATAGAATGCACATCGCCCACATGGCCCGCCCCCTCGCATGATGCCAAATAATAATAATAAATTGCTTGTGATCCGTTAGCAACTTGTAAAGGATTCTCAGATACTACCAAATTTTACCTTCATATCAAAGTTGTAGCTATTTCTGGGTTTGCTAAGGTTCTTTAGCTGTGGTGGCCATCTTAGATCAAGATGACTCCGTAAGATACGGCATTTTCCGTCACACACGTCGCTTCGTCGTACACGTCACATTAGTGTTGTGTTCAAGACCATGTAACCCGAGACCAAGTCAAAACCAAGAGTGTACCGAGACGAGATCAAGACTTTCAGGGTTCGAGACCAAGACCTCAAACAAAATAAATAAAATGAAAATTTTCATTATAAAATATTTTTATAGAAGTTACATACTGTAACTTTAAGTTTGCTTTTGAATGAATTTATCAGCTTTTAAAATTTTTCAAAGCTACATAAAGAAATCAGACCTAACTTCATGTGATTCAACAATAAAATGACACATCTGTAAAATTAGAAGCAGTTTCATCACATGCCAAGTCTTAACTAAACACTCTTGATAAGTCTGAACTCAAGACCAAGGACAATCATGTAGTTGCACAGTGGTTTCAATAAATTAGTAGATATACACCTGAAAAGTTATATAATGGGTATTAGTTACAAGTATAATCTTTGTGATTTAAATAGCCTAATTTTATAACTCATGATTTGGCAAACATCTTCTGCGCCCAGACAATCACTTCTCACTTTCTTAGAGTGGCCCCTGAGCCATATGTTGCCCACACATGGGTCATAGCTTGGACGAAGCACGTCCAGAAAAAAAGAGTGAATGCTGCAGCTGTCGTTCAGCATGAGATTATTCTTTCAACAAAGCTTCAGATTAAAAAAAAAAAAAAAAAAAAAAAAAACAGAAATATTTCCCTGCAGCTGTTTTCTAATGAGAGAAAAACTCAAACTCTGCGTGCATTTTACTGATAACTACAAATACAAAACGATTTTTTCCCCACAGAGAATGAACTTTCTTGAAAGCAGAAACCATTTAAAGGTTTATTCTCTGAGATTAGAGTTGTAATCTGCAGCCTGTTGATACATTTGATCCAAAACACAGAACTGAAGAGATTTAAGGTTTGCATTCATTATCCATGAAACAGAACTTCTGCAGAATGAAGCAACATCCACATCAGACACAAGCACCCAGACCTGCAGCACCACAGTCCGGTTCTTGACTCACCTCCGACACCAGAACCTGCAGTTTTACTTCATTACAGACTCCAGAGCCTCAGACTGGGAGAGAAAACAGATGATTTCTGGTGAATTTCAGTCCGAATAACCAGAAAGTCTGCAGAGAGAAGTCCAGCAGCGCATCCGAACCGGGGGAGGGTCCTGAAGTGGGTCCAGAGAACCTGGAACAACAGTGACAGGAGGTGGGAGGAGAAAAGCAGGAGGGGGAGGTCCAGAGAGGAGGTCCAGACTCTGTGTTGGTTTTATGACAAAGTTTGTTCAGGAGTTAAAAAAAAAAAAAGAAAGTCAACTGGAAAAATGTGTGAAAACAGCTGAGAGTCAGATTTACAGTCGTGCACTGAGCTCAGAGCTTCACGGAAAAACAATCAGTTTTAAAAATTGTGGAACCAAAAAAAAAAAAAAAAAAAAAAAGTCAGAACCTGAGTCATTATTCTCCCAGTCTCCAAAAATTTAAATAAAACAACATCTGTTGAGTTTTCTGTGTGGAAATGTTCCTTTATTCTTCCTGGACCTCTCACACACCTGATCCTCATCTTCTAATCACCAGCTGATTTGTGTCAGCTTCTCCCGTCGCACCGTATTTTCCACCGTGCACGTCGCACTGCTCTTTAAGTCACATCAGCCCAAATATGTCTAATAAAGTGGAAAAATACATAAATACATCACATCTATTATGCGTTACCATTGACAATCCAGAAATGTGGGACGATGTTGTGCCAAAAATCAATGGGAGTGTGCACGGGAGGACTTTAACAAGAATTTAACAAGATAAACACCTGAAAACAATTATTTTTTTGTTCAACATTATAGTGAATTTGTGTCTCAGTCTAACTTTTACTTAATAAAAGCACGTCAGTGGTCAAATCAGCTGCATTTCACTAGGGTGTCGCAGAGAAATGAAGCTGATCTGATGTTTGCTCCAGGTGAGCTGGATGAAGGTGACAGGCTGTGACAAGCCAATTGTGTCATTAGTAGCTACTTCTACCTACTACATGACACAATGGCATGCCATACTACTCGAGTGCCATCTAGTGACTGAAAATGGTAGTGCTCAATGTCTTCTGTCAGGATGAATGAAAACTGTCGTATCAGCCAAAAGTGGGTTTATAAATATGGAAGAAAAAAACACACATAATGTTCTTCTTCTTTCGGCTGCTCCCTTTTTCAGGGGTCACCACAGTGAACCAACTCGCACGAAGACTTGGCAACTGTTTTTACTCCGGATGTCCTTCCTGACTCAACTACAGACCACAAGCTACCACAGCCCTCTGTGTGGAGCAGAGAGCTGCCATAGGGAGGCAGGAGGAGCAGATGCTGGGGGTTAACGGCCTTGCTCAAGGGCCCAAAGTGGGGCAGATGAGGGTGGAGGCAGGTGTGGGTGTTTCACATTTCTCACCCACATTTTGATGTTGCCGGTCCGCAAGTCAAACAGGCAACCTTCTGAGCAGGCCCACCTTGTGTAACCTCTGCGTCACCCCCCCCCCACCCCCCCCCACACACACACACCCATTATAAAATCACTAATGTGTCCTAAATATCTTTGGTTCTGCTGTCCCGTTATCATTTTGCTACAACAACAGTTGTTGATCATCTTCCTTGTCGTCCTGCTGAGGAACCAGAACAGATCCAGAGTGGACCAGACTAACATTTATTTAAATTTCTGATTTCATACACTGATGCAAAACTTAAGACACTTTCCAGATGTTCGAGTTCTAAGTTGTGTTAGTCTTCTTACCTGATATTAGAACGTCTGAATCCTACAAATCAGGAGCTTCATATCGTTTTAGTCAATTGTCTGTTTGCCCTGATCTGTACTGACCTTGTCTTCCCAGGACAGCTTTGATAACGTGCGCGTGTGTGTGTGTGTGTGTGTGTGTGTGTGTGTTTCTGACACATAAACAGCTCATGGATGGAGATCTACAGGAGCAAACATCCTCACAGTCCAGAAAACAGAGATGCTTGTTCTTAAAATCCCCCAACCAGATTGACAGTGTGGGGGTGGGGTGTGTGTGTGTGTTACAACCTGTGGAGGTGTCCTGAAAGGGTCACGTGAGTCCACAGAGTCCAAACTTTGCACAAAAATCTGAAAAGTCTCCAACTCCAAGAATCAAACATTCAGATCGGTTTGATTTCTTCATCCTGGAACCATTTTCAGACTAAACTGGTTCCTGCTGCCTCATCACATCCAGATCCACAGCAGATCTACTGCGGCCTTCAAGACCCGCTGAGAAACATCTGGAACTGTTGTCTTCAATAAAACAAGAGGTTCACTCCTCTTGAAGACATTTTTAGTAACAGTTCAATGACAACAGCAGACATTTTCTGGTTTGTGGTATTTTAAGAGGGTTTTAAACAGAAGTTCAACTGATCTGAGATGTTTGGTCTTTCTTTGTCTGCATGTAAAACTTTACATTTCTCTTTAGTTTGATGATTGATCTGAATTAATTCTGTAAATAGTGATCAACTTCACCTGTTTCAACATGAACTTGGTGTGAAATGTCTCCACCTGCTGACAATTTAATGCCATAAAACTTTGACCTGCAACAAGATTTTTTTCTTCCAAATTCCATCCATCCATCCATCCATCCATCCATCCATCCATCCATCCATCCATCCATCCATCCATCCATCCATCCATCCATTTATCCATCCATCTATCCATCCATCATCTTTACCCGCTTCTTCCTTTATGGGTCACGGGTCACTGGTATCCAGTAGTCACTGTGCAAGAGTTGTCCAGTAGGTGTCGGTAACGCGCTATTAGTGTATTAACATTAACCAAAACGTAGAAGAAGAAGTGTTTCCGGTTTTAACTTCCGCCGGCTGAAGCCTCGTGTTGCACAGCAGTCACCGGCCAGAGAAAACCTAACAAACGATCAAGGTATGATGCGTTTTGTTTTTAATTGATTTGTTGAATAAAAATAAAGTTAATCGATACTTTTATTTCTTTGTGATTGATAATAGTTTAAGCTGCGTGTTGATTTTAAATGAACCAAACGGGCTTGAGTTGACACCAGAATCTAGACTTCACTATTTATTTCCAATAAAGTTTCGGGTTTTTACTCTTCAACAAAATTATTCTGATAAATAAATAAATAACGTTTTCTGCCTTTATGTTGATAAATCACGACATGTAGCCTAGAAACAAACCTGTTCCGGTGTTTTTCAAACACTTTGTTGTTTGTTTACCTTCTTTTGTTGTTTGTTTACCTTCTTTTGTTGTTTGTTTACCTTCTTTTGTTGTTTGTTTACCTTCTTTTGTGTTTCATTTTTACCAATTTAACTGAATCTTCGTGGAATAGTAAAGAGAACAGACAGGAATCTGGATTTATTTAACTGAAACGTGTCTAAAGGATCTCTGTCCTTTAGACACAGTCTGTCTGTTGGACATGTCTTCCAGGGACAAACTTGTCTTCCATTTGTTCAGTTTCTTGAAAATATTGAAGCATGACATTATTCAGATGTAAGGACTGACTTAAGAAGCTGCCAAAGGAAAACAGATAAAACCTTCAGAAAGTCTGGATCAGGACTTTTGAACATCTCTGTAAATGTTAACTGTTGTTACTTAAACCCCGACATTAATATATAGATTTATGTTTAAGCATTATTATTGTGATTTATGTTATTTTAGGGGTTATCTGAAGACAATATATATTTGTGTCTTTTGAACAGCTTTGAAACTAGTCGGACTGTAAAGGTTTTAGTTGATGCATCTCATTGTTACGTAAGAAAACAACAAGAAGACAAAGTTTAAAGCCCAACTTTAGTGTAAAAAAAACATTTAATTATCTTGGTTTAAACTGTTTTTAGAGGTTTAATCAATTTATTACAGCATTTTTTAAGTATTTGAAACATACAAAAACTTCCACACAAGAGTTAATTATTTTTCTTTTAACACTTCAAATCAACTTTGAGGCGGCTCTTATATACCTGCAGTTACTCTTTTTATCAATGAAAAAATAAATGTTTTTTATTTTTAGCTTAGGGGTTTTGGTCTTCATGTCCCGCTGACTGTCCTCAGATCAGATGACGGAGGTCGTGCCGGAGAAAACCGGTGGGTTAAAGTTTGCTGAGCGGCAGCTCCTCCGTCATGGATGGGAACGCGGTGAGATGCTTTATCAGATGAAGTCGGACGAATCGTCCGGGTCCAGGTGTCTCACTCTGTCCTCCGTCTCTGCAGGTAAAGGACTCGGGCGAGCTGAGAACGGCATATCAGAGGCCATCAAGGTCAAAGTGAAATGTGACAAAGGAGGAGTGAGTAGCTGGTTTTATCTGCTTTTTAAACATGTTTTTACTTTAAGAAAATATTTCTGAGGTTGTTTTTCTCCCTCAGGTTGGTCATAGAGAAGGAGAGCAGTTCAGCTTCCACTGGTGGGATCATGTGTTTAACAAGGCCTCTGCCAGTCTGCAGGTGGAGACTCACCAGGTATCACGGCTGAAAGAATGAACTTATTTACATTTTAAAGATTTTTAAAAGCAATACCATGTTAAAGTTTGAACAAATCAGTTTATTGTTCAGTAAAACTGGATTAAGTTCAGTGAGTTTTCCTGTTTTGTTCAGAATGGAATTAAATTAAAGAAGACTGCAGAAGAAGAAGACGACGGGACAATCTCCAATAAGAAACCACGGAAAGCCCTGCTGGCAAAAAGCAAACTTTATGGATGTTTTGTGAAGGTAGAGTTTGTTTGTTCTGCTTGTTAAACATTATATTTATAGAATTATTTAATCTGTGGAGAGAAGCTCAAACAAATCCTCTGTGTTGCAGTTGAGCATGAATCAGTCTCAAACTGTTCTTTCTGTGATCAGTTGTCTGTTGGTTTAGATTTAGAAGGGACTAAACTTTTGACTTTTCATTGTGATTCATCGGCATATTTTTTATTTATAAGGCCGTACTAGGATTTATTCCTTTGTACTTGTTGGTCTTTATAAAGAGAAAGTCCACTGGAGGACACTCTCTTCGTTGTGAGAACTTATTTTTACTTTCTGTGCCTAAAGTCAAAACTGAACTTGGAAAGAAATCTGTTCAGTTTTCTGCTCCATCTTCTTGGAACCAGTTGCAGAAATACATGAACCTAAAGGAGCTGTTGCCACTAAATGTTTTTAAGGCTGTTCTTCCTGATTTGTAGAAGAATCATCTGTAAATGTTTTAACTGAGGAATCTTTAAATTAATTTGTTTACGGTGGAGTTAACTCTTTCTGTTTTTGTTGTGAATCTTCTGTAATCTCTGTGTGCTGCTGCCAGCTTTTTCCAGGATTCTCTCGCAAAAGAGATTTTTAATCTCAACGGTATTTTTCTGGTGAAATAAAAGTTAAATAAAAAATAAAACGTGGGTGACATGTTGATGTTTGTCCACTTCCTCCTGTTTCAGTCGGCCACGCTGCTGTCGGGTCAGGAGCAGCCGGAACCCAAAGCGTCCGCTTCAGACGACAGAAGCAGCTCTGATGAGGAAGAGGAGCAGAAACTGGATCTCTCCAGCACCACAAAGTAAGACCATCATCCTCAGTACAATAAAACTGTGTTCAGAATTTTATATTTCACAAATTTAAAAATCCGGTTCACATCGCTGGGCTTACAGGCGCTCACTCTTTGGTTCTTAGGCTCTCTGACTCTGATCTGATGAAGGCCTGCGGAGGACGAACGGCTCACAAGTAAGTCGACGTGATTCCTGAAACTGATCCAGGTCAACTCCAAAAAGCTGAACAAAGAGAATAAATAAAGCGGCAGACCCTAAATGTTTGTCTTGTTTCAGGGGAGCGAGGCACGGACTGACCATGAGCGCTAAGTTAGCCCGACTGGAGCAGCAGGAGGCCGAGTTCATGGCCACGTACGGCAAGAAGATCCCACAGACCCAGCTTCCATCAGTTTGTGTTGCACCGACTCCTCCGACGGTCGGATCGGAGCCGACAGCGGAGCGCCGCAGAGAAAAGACGAAGAAGAAGAAATCCACAGAGAGATCCGTGGAGCTAAATGATGCGGAGGTGTGTGAAAGCCTCGAAACGGAGGTTCAACCAAAGAAGAAGAAGAAAAAGAAGAAAGATAAAAGCAAGGAGGAACTTCCTACGGAGGGAGACAGAAACTGTGAAAGGAGGGAAAACATCACCGAGCAGAACGGAGCCGCAGAGGAAACTCAGGAGCTGAACTCTGACTTTAAACCAAAGAAGAAGAAGAAATCATCCAAAACTGACAAAACAGCCGAAGAGGTGGAGAGAAGAGAGGAAGAATCCATCCAATCAGAAGACAGAACACAGGAGGAGGAGGAGGTTACCGTGACGACAGAGAAGAGGAAAAGGAAGAAAAGCAAAAAGGACAAATTATTGACTGAGAAAAGAGACGAGGAGTTTCCACCAAAGAAGAAGAAGAAGAAATCCAGAGACTGAAGAGAAAATGATCTTCTGCTTTTTACAGACTCAATGATTTAAGTTTTCCTCTGCAGAGAAATTATTTATGTTCAGGTGAGTTCGATCCACTCAGAACATTTAGACCGTTTCAGTTTTTTAACTCCAGCTGACATTAAACATGCAACGATGAATTTATCACTTAAACACAGCTTTTTTCAGCTGATATTAGGTGTGTCAGTAAAATAACTGCATTTTAAACTAAATCTTGTGTCGGCTGATCGGAGGGCGACAATGTAAGTCATAAAAAGTGTTTCATGAAATCTGGAATAATGAAAAATGTTACAACTGATGATCAGGAGACGATGAACAAATAAAAACACAAGCATAGTTACATTTGTTTTTTAATTTGTCTGAATTTTACACCACAGAATGCGTCAAACTTCCCAACAAATTATCGATTTACATAATTTTTATTTAATGGAAGAAAACGTTTGTTAAAATGCAACAAATCGTTGCTCAGTCAAAGCAACTGAATTATTAAAGTTGGACCAAAAAGAATAACCAGAGCTTTGGAATAAGTGAAGCAACAGTTTATGGAAATAATCTTACAAAGAAGATGCTGTGATGAATGTTTTTAGTTTTGTTTCCTTCTGTGGAGTCCTACTTGTCTGGGACTGGAGGTTTGTGTGATCCATGGACCACAAGATGGGTTTTAATAAAACTCCCAGAAAATAATCATTGGGTGAACATTTACAACTAATTACCGACGTACGGTGCTGGTCAGGGATGACGTCAGTTTTATGGGAAACCCCACAAGTCTTAGATGTCAGGCAAAGATTGCACCAGACGACGTGAACAATGGTCACCTCCGATTCTTTCATCCATGTCCAACTAAACCAAAGACGACGTCCGCGGGGTCCAAATCAGCTCTGAATGTATTGAAGCGCAATAACAGCTGAAGGTCCAGCTACACTGCAGGGGACCAGCAGTGTCCAGCGGCTGCACTGGTCAATAAAAAGGTGCGCTTTTTTTTTTTTCTCAGCCTTCGTGAAAAGAAGAAAAAATGGATGTCAGAAGATTCTGTTCATGAAACACCTGCACTGAAGCCCCCCAGCAGAATAATGGAGTCTGGAGCAGCACCCCTGCCAGGGCGGCGCCAGAGCACCCCCAAGAAAATATCAATTTTCTTTTTCATCTAAGTTAATCTTTAGTATGTGGTTGTTGTGATATTTTCCTCGCAAAGTACAACTAATTTAAAAAGCAAGCAACGATTATATTGAGTTAAAAAAAAAAATCACAACAGGAAATGATCGTCCGACTCAGAAGTAAAAATTCAAGTTACTGAAAGTTGAGTAAACGTTTGAAAAGTGCACAAAATGCAAAAATGGACTGTTTTCTATGACCCAAATTGCCTCTAGTGTTGTGTTCAAGACACCTAACCCGAGACCAAGACCTCAAATAAAGTAAATAAAACAACATTTTAATTATATATATATATTTTTTTAATAAAAGTTACATACTTCAACTTTGCTTTTGAATGAATATATCAGCTTTTATAACTTTTCAAAGCTACATGAAGAAATCAGACATTCTGACCTAACTCCATGTGATTCAACAATAAAATTACACAACTGTTAAACCTTAAAAAACTGAAATGGCAAAACACCATAAATCTGAATCAAGGATAATCATGGTTTCAAGAAAGTAGACTATTAAAATAGTTTATATATTACCTCAGACAGACAAACACAAAAACATTTGAGGACATGTGTTTATTCATGGTATTTATCTGAATAAGACATCAGATTTGACCAGTTGTCCTCCAGAAGGGACGTCTTCGAGGCCTGACCTCCCGCTGGACATCATCATGTTGCCGGGACAACAAAGACACATTTATGCATTTTTAGCACAAACAAAAGAATTTGTTTGGCTGCAGACTTCATCGTTGACGTGATCTTGTCCTGTAAACCAAAGAAATATATAAAATGAACAGACATTTGAATTGTATTGCCCTGAGTTGTCTTAACTCTGAATGAATAATTGAAAACAATCTGATAACAATGTAGAAACACCTTGTTCTGTAAGAGTTTAGAAGAAGAAGTGTGAGAAGGATTTATAAAGCCTTAAAATATATAAAAATACTAAAATAAATATCACATTGCCACTTTGTGAATTTTCACTTATTGCAAGGGGGTTGAGAACTTGACCCCCACGATAAACGAGGGACTATTGTAATACATTTCAGATAAAGTGACCCACATATTCAACCTAATTCTGTCGTTCACAGTGGAAACATCTGTTTAAAGAGCAGTTTTCATCTTGGGTACCGTATACGTTGATATCCATGCAGTTCTCATTTCTACCCAAGTTGTTCGGTTCCCCACTGCCCCAAGGAACGAAGGAGAAACGGGAGCCGTCGCTCCATGTCCACACACCTTCCTGTGAGAGGACGTTTTCAAACGTCAGTTCTTTCTTTTCACGCTGATTGTGAAAAGATTTACAGAAAACTCTTTCCACTACCGGTAGTTAGATTCCTACACAAAGACTCACCTGTCCTGCATCGGTGCCTCCAACCCAAGTTCTTTTGTTGGTTCCAGTGGCTCCCACAATGAGTCTCCTGATGAAGCTGTACTGAAGTTCGTTATGAAAGGAGGCCAGATGTCCACCCTGGTTAAAGCAGTACTGCTGTGTGGAAAGATGCCAGCATAAATAGTTCATCACATCTTCATCATTGTGATGAACTAGTTGTACTGGAGGCGACTAACATGGCAGTATTAACACATCTGTGAAGTCTCTCATTAAAACTGGTCTTCATCAGTTTTTAAATCAGGTTGACATTAAAGTTCATGCTCAATCATCCAGGCACCAAATCCAATAATGCTCAGTCAGGTCATCTGGACAGTTTCTTTTTTTGTAGAGACGTTTCACCTTCTATCCAGAGTGCTTCATCAGTCTGAGTCTTTTCTCCAGCAAACTGGTTGGTCCACTTAAGGAGTGTACTGCTTGGAGGGGAAACAGTTGGGTCTCCTCAGAATAAAAATGATAATTGAAGGTTCTTGGTTTCTGTAGTTCTGTTTCTTATTTCAGGAACTTTCTCAGTTCAGAACTGTCATGATGCAGTTTTAACTTCATAAAGTTTGAATCTAGACCAACATGACACACAAACACAATGAACAGTTAAAGAATTGTACCTCAGCATCACCCCAGGTCATTTCAGTATTGATGAACAAGAAACAGCGGCATTGATACAAACTCCATGGAGGAGGGCAGAAGTTACAAGGCGGCCAAAAACATTGACCTGCACAAAAAGAAGAAAGACTGATTTTTAATAAATATGATCGAAAGGTAGTAAATTAGCAAAATAAGGTTTTTAATAATGTAACACTAGTGCATGAAATACATACAAGCATTTATTTATCTGCAGTTCATTTGGTGTGAGATGTGAATTATTAAAGACTCTCCACTTTAGGTTTTGGAGAGAAAATTGAGAATTCAAATTTTACACGAGTTAAATTTAAACCGCAAGTGTACATGCTGATTTATAAACTGTAGAATGTAAAGTTTGAGGGACTAGAAAGTCTTTTGTAAAGCTTAAACATCATAAAAGTTGAACATTCTGTGGGAAAGACTCTAAAAACTATAAAACTTAAAAATGTGATTGTTAAAACTGTTAAAAATCTTAAAATGCCAGTTCAGACACATAAAGTCCAACTTTGTGTTTAAATGATGTTTCCACTCTGAAGTTTGTCTGAGATCAACATGTCTGGATTTGATTTGGTGTCACTTGTACAAATTGTTGCTACCAAAAGTCCTAACAAACTATTGCCAATGGAGCTGCACCTCCTGATTTATATTTGACCCGTGTTTTTCTGAACTATGGGAGGAATAGTTAACCAAACATCAGACAAACTGAAGAAGAAGAAACAAATGCTAAGAAGTTCTTCAGTGGTTCTACATTTAAGTCTCTGTTGATTTGAATCCAACAACGTATATACAGTACAGTATATGTATACTGTAT
>JARVLU010000103.1:36022829-36034188 GCA_031762415.1 Simpsonichthys santanae | reverse complement strand
GCCAGGTCTCTCTTGTAAATGAGTCCTCGAGGCTCAATGAGATTAACCTGCCTAAATAAAGGTTGAATGAAAATAAAATCATTAAAATGTAAGAACCACAGTTGGTTTTTCTTTTTCTTTTTTCATATTTTTTGACAAAGTTTTAAATATTTACTAACCTTTATTGAACCAGGCAGCTCCCACTGAGATCACAGATCTGTTCACGAGGGAGGCCTGGGCCTGAAGGCAACATGCATGTTCTTAGTGTGTGAGAGGAAACCTGAGTACCCGGAGAAACCCATGCAGCACGGAGAGGACATGCACCCAGAAATACCCAGGTCCAACATGGGATTGAACCCAGGACCTTCTTGCTGTGAAGCAACAGTGCTAACCACTGAGGCATCGTGCTGCCAAACTGTACTAAAAGTTTATATTTTCTTTTAAAGGTTTTGTTTTTGCTCTGTTTAAACAAGACGTCTGCAGATCTGATCATCTGTTTCCTCCTGCAGCGGCGTCATCGTCCTAAACTCCTCGCTGAGCTTCGAGCTGCTGCCGCCAGATGACCACCATCATCGTCATCAGGAGGAGGCGGACAGTCCAGGAGGTGGGAGTGGAGGAGGAGGACATGAAGATGAAGCCCACCTGCTGTTCTCCACTGGTCCTCTGGAGGACAACGCCCCTGAAGGCTGCGGCATGTCACAAACCTTCGACCCGCCTGCCTTCACCTCCGCCCACACACACCGGGTGAGACCAGCAGCACCTCGGAGAACCACTGAACCAGAACCTGAACCCATTCCTGTTTGACTGTTCAGCATCAGATAAAGCCGACAGTTCAGCAGGTTTCTGGTGTTCGACACCAGAACAGAACCAGGAGGTTCTGAGTCCATTTTAAAGGTCCCTTTCACGAGAAACACTTCAGTGTTTGACTGAACGCAGTTTATTAGCAAACATTTTATGCTAACGCACCGTTTGATGCTGAAGACGAGATGTCACAGCTAAAAGAAGCAGAACAACAGCTAAAATTAGAAGAACAAGTTCAAGTGAGCCAGAAAAACATTAGCTAAAGGCTAACACTAACAGCAGTCATAGCTGTGACGTCCTGAACGAGCTGAACCTGAATGGCTGAAGTAGCTGGTCCAACAACCGTACGGTAGAACTTTAAACAGGAAGTTGTAAACGTTTGTGATTGTTGCTGTGTTTGACCCGGTTCTGTTGTGTCTGCAGACAAAGAGAGACATCCTGTCAGAGACCAAATACATCGAGCTGGTTCTGGTGGCGGATCATCAGGAGGTCCGTGAGGTTCTGTCTTTAACGGGTTCCACCACTTAACACAAACATCTGTTGCGTTTCTCTGCTGAGAGACGCCAGATGTTGGTCCTTCAGTTAGAAACCTCGCCGCTCAGAAAATAAACATTTAACTGTTGATTTCATGAGTCATAAATAAAAATACAAACCTATAAAGAAAGAGTTCTGTTGTTCAGGTGTTTAAATGTGCTCCTCAGTTCCTGAACTACCAGAGGAACAATAAGACCATCATCTACCGCCTGCTGGACGTGGCCAACCAGGTGGACTGGGTGAGACCTCACTTCCTGTCCCTGTCGCTTGGCCCGCCGCAGCACAACCAAACCGCGTCCTCTTCCTGTTTCAGTTCTACCGTCCGCTGAACGTCCGCGTGGCGCTGACCGGTCTGGAGGTCTGGAGCGACCGCAATAAGATCCGTGTGGAGAAGAGTCCCGCCGACACCCTCAACAACTTCTTGGAGTGGAGAACCAGAGACCTGCTGCCACGCCTCCGCCATGACAACGCCCAGCTGATCATGTAACCATTTACCAAAATAAAAGCCTCAGCTCCTGACTTTCAGTTTAAAACTCGTCTCACCTTCTCATCTTTTCCCTCCAAAGAGTCAGACTTTCCTGAGTTCGGTTGAAGTGGACCGGGTTGACGGTTCTCAAGACTTTCTGATGGTCTTTCTCTGGTTTTCTTCGGCTGCTTTGAAGTTTTTTCTGACTTATTCTTATTTCAGCTGCTTTAGGAGAAGAGACTGAAATCATGTTTGTTTCAAAGTGTGACAGATTTTATAAACGATTATAAAATCTGTTGACCGCCACCATCGATGCAAATCGGGCTTCTGAATGAATACAAGCTCAAACTGTCAGAACATAAGCTAAAACAATCAGAGTATAAGCTAAAATGAACCAAAGACAACGTAAAACAGTTGAAACACGAGCTGAAAATATCAGAAGACGATAGTCAAGTTAAAAGACTGAGCTGAACTGAAACAGTGAAAAACTAAAATCTCAAACTAGCAGAACAGTAGCTAAACACTAAAATGGTCAAATGAAAACTGAGGATGCTGAGTCATCATTCAGAAGCCGATGTCATCAGGCTGAAAACTGTTATTAGAAAGAAATAAAGATGTCTGAGGGTCGTCTGTGAGGGAACGTTTGACAGGAAACAGGATTTAGCTCCAACAAGGCGATTCTCAAATAGCGGTTAGCTGAAAACTGGATGATCAGTTCTCAGGTCCTGGTTCAGGTCTTTGGGTTTGTTTTTCCTGTTCCCTAAAGACTTTCAGATCCCGATCCTCTGTTGAGGTGACCTGTTTTAGACCTGACACTTCTTTTGCCCTCTGTTTGTCACATGTTCATTTTCTTCTCCTTTCCATGCTGAAACAGGTCAGACTTCAGCTAACAGGATTGAAACTGAGGAAAATCAGCTGAAATCCAAAGAATAGCACAGAAAGTCTGAAGAACTGTTGATCCAGACCACAGGACAGTCTGGATCACTGAATGGAGAAAATAAAGACCATGTTTGTCCTGGTTCTGTTCCTGATGGTTCTGGTTTTTTCTCAGGGGAGGTTCTTTTGATGGGACCACAGTGGGCATGGCGTCCCAGTCGTCCATGTGTTCCAGAGACAGGTCGGGCGGTGTCAACGTGGTGAGTCTCCATCACAGAGTCAGCTGAACGCTGTCTTAACAGATAAAGCTGAGCTGCTGTCTGAACAGCTGAGGAAACAAAAATCTGAATCTCTGGAGAAAACTCAAAAACAAAAACCTGTCAGCCAATCAGAGATCACCTGAAAAAAAAAACAGTCAGCCAATCAGAGATCACCTAAAAAAAACTGTCAGCCAATCAGAGATCACCTAAAAAAAAAAAACTCAGCCAATCAGAGATCACCTGATTCATTTTTAACAGTCATGGTAACAAATAACCATTGTGTCTTTGTGGATTTTGAAAAATCATGACACTGTGCCGATGGAGGAGGTGTGGTGATACATGAGGAACTCTGGAGTGGCAGAGAAGCATGTTAGACTGGTACAGGACATGTATGAGGACAGCAGGACATGTGTGAGGACAGCAGGACATGTGTGAGGACAGCAGGACATGTATGAGGACAGCAGGACATGTATGAGGACAGCAGGACATGTATGAGGACAGCAGGACATGTGTGAGGACAGCAGGACATGTATGAAGACAGCAGGACATGTGTGAGGACAGCAGGACATGTATGAGGACAGCAGGACATGTATGAGGACAGCAAGACATGTATGAGAGGACATGTCATGACAATGTTTTTAAAAGTAGCCAGAAGTCGGAGCCTTCAGCTACTGAACGAGCTAAATGTTTGGATCGATGAGCAGCTAAAATGTCACAGTCTGCTGGAGAGGAAATGACCGTTGGCTCATCGTTCAACCGTAAGAAGGAACTTGTCCAAACGGTCCAGAGCAGTCCACAGGTTGTCTTGTTGCCATGGAGACCAGCAGGTGGATCCAGAACCTGTTAGCTTGAACTAAACCTGGACTCTGCTCTGACCCACAGGGCGACTCCGGCGGGCCGCTGGCCGTTACCAACACCGGTGGGCGGGTCTTCCAGGTGGGCGTGGTCAGCTGGGGTGAAGGCTGCGCCGTCAGGAACAAACCGGGCGTCTACACCCGCGTCACCGAGTACCGGGACTGGATCAGGCAGCAGACCGGAGTTTAAGGACCTGTGGAAACTGGTTTCAAGGTTTTCGTTGGTTGGATTCTGGTCTTCAGTCCTAAACTGGACTTTAATCTGTCACTTTCCACATTTTATTTTTTATTTATTCTATGTTTACAGATTTTTTTGTATTTTTTTACAGGATTAAAGGCTAGAAGCTGAGAGCAGCTGGTTTAATTTGACATGTTTCCATCATATTCTGTTAAAGGTTTTGAAACAAGTGAATTTTAGATGGTGAAAAAATCTAAATGTATCTTTTTAGTCTTAATAAAAAGAAGTTTGGTGTTTAAACATTGTCAGCAGATAAAACTCCAGATGATCATGTCCGAATATTAAAACCAGCTGATGGTTTTCTCAGGATGAAACTTTGTTTACAAACAAGTCTCACTTTATGTTCATGCTGATTGGAAATATGACAAAACCCCTGGTGAACAGGTGAAGGTAAAGTTAGACGTGGTGCAAGCCCATTAATGCAAAAAAAAAAAAAAGTAAAATCACAAAACGAGTTTCAAAGTCATAAATACCAGATACAAAGTTAGAATTATGTCTAAGTTATAACATATTACAACATACATACAAAAACATAATTAAAACTTTGTATCTCATAAGGTTATCATTTTGTCCGACACTGAGATTTTGTGTTAAATAACAACTAGCTTCTAATAAAACATTTATTGTTGAACTCAGAATGAAGAAATCGATTTTATTGATGTTCCAATGTGGAGTTCCTCAGGAATGTGTGATCGGCTCAGAAAATGATCTGTTGTCATTTTTATTATTTAACAAGCAGATCTGATCTGAGCTATACAGATGTGTAAGGAGTAATAAATGTTTGTTTTAAGGTTTAGACAGTTCTCTCTTGACACATTCAGTCATTTAGGATGCATTAAATGTATTGTTATTTCCCCTTAATTCTGTTTTAACTCTTTGTCTGGGAGACCTTGATTGTATGTTTTTTTATCACTTTATATTGGATGCACTGTAGAAACTGCAGGAGTGTGAATATTTTTTTTACCATGGGGTGACACTTTTATACCAACGTGTTGTTTAAATATGTCAATACATGAAAAGCAGCAGTGTTGCTTAAAAAAGTGTAAAATTAAAAAAATAATAAAATCTCTGCTTTTGCTGTTTTATTGAAGTTTCACTGTGGTGTTCCTCAGGGATGTGTCCTTTGGTTTTACAGGATCAAGAAATCTGGACTGTTTTCAGGCAGAGGATACAAACTAAAATATTTTCTATGAGAACCTTTACTAGTCTGGGTTTGTATTGAGGAGATAGTGCTCTGTAATTACTCAGACTTTAGTAAGAAATGTTTCATATTACTGGGTTTAAACTGTTCTCTGTACACATTGTCATTTAGGGTATAATAAAGTTATTTTGTTTTTGATTCACATCTTATTCAAACCTGATTCTTTGATCATTGTATTAAATTGGTTTTATATCTTTATTTCATGTTTTTGGCAGACTGTGAATTTTTTTCTTTTTTTTTTTACTGTGGGGTGGCTCTTTATCACAGAATAAAACATTTAATCCATCAAAACCTTTATTCAAAAATCCACATGCAGAATGAAATTTATTGTAATTTCTCACTTTTTAAAGTGGGTTGATTCCCGTTGGAGCATGAAGGAACCAGGAGGTGAAACCAGACAGCAGGCTGTGGAGGGACGGGTTATTTATTCATAGTGATTAATTTGAGCTGGAACAAGATCCGGGAACTTGAATCTGGCAACTCAAATCTCCGCCCCTAAAAGTCCAACGTCATTGCACATTTTAATTTTGAGTGATTATTAAAAATACGAGAGGAGACGTTGTCCAGTCTGTGGAGTGGATGTTCCAGCCGCAGCTCACACGCCCTCTCCCCTCCTCTCAGACCCCCAGTCACTGGGGGGGGGGGGGGACCTGACAGAATCGGAGCTGATCTATTCACATACACAACCTGCTGTTGCTCTCCAGTAACTTTATCAAATGTAGGTAAATGTAAATGTTTAACAACACATCAAAATACACCAAAATGCAGGAAAGGGCTTCTCTGTTAGGGAACCCCCGGCCCGCCCGCTGTTTCGGCATCAATCAGTTTACAAATTAAGCCCTGAACCCCCACCCCGCCCCCAGTCACAGTTGGTGCTCAGTGCTGAACAAACAGTAGTAACAACAATAATTTTAGTAAAAAATAAAGTGAAAGAGTGGATAGAAAAGCCCTGCATTCAACTGAGAGGTGCGTGTGTTTCTGATTCGTGTTTGGATTAAATCGGGATTAAACTCTCAGATTAGTTGAGTAAAACTGAAGAGTAAAACTCAGTTCGAGTCTGATGAGAACAGTGTCCAAGAAGGAGAGTGAAGCTTAAAGATGAGCTGAAGACACGTTCCCGCATTAACTCGTCAGGTTGAAAATCAGCTGGAAGAATAAAAGTTCCTTTAGCTGAGATTAAAACCTTGAGTCTCTGACAGAAGGATTCTTCTTTCTACAGTTTTGGCTCGCAGACGTCTGAAAGTCTGAACTCTAAAAGCTGCAGACTCCAGATCAGTTCAGACGTTTAAAACACCAGACCAGTTCTTCTCTGCAGGAACTCCTCAGTTTGTGTCCAGCTCAGTCCGTTTAGAGCCGACAGCCTTTCCTACTAACAGTCCTACACGTGAGTGCAAAAGAAGATTGTTGCCACAGCTGCAGAAAAGCTAGAGGTGAACCTCAGGGTGGTGTATTCGTGCTGCTGCTGATCATCGTGTTGAGGCAGAGGTGTTTCTGAAGAATTCAAGGCCCATTTTCTGATGGAAGACGTGAAGCTGCTCCGAGCAAAAAGCCAAAAGCCCGGGTCAGGAGGTCTGTTGAAATTTATTTTCAGTTTTTGTGTCAGTCAAGCTGAAATAAAACCCGAGTGAAGTCAAACAGAAGCGTGTTGGTCTCAGTTTCTGCAGACGGGTTTCAGGCTGAAAGAGGCTGCTAAAGATGACAAACTGGAGATTTTTTTTTTTTTTTTAAAGCTTCTCTTCAAAAAAAAAAAAAAAAACATCTGTTTACCTTTAAATCATGGCTGCTGATGTCATCATTCTGGGACGTGATGAGTAAAGACGTGCTGTTATGAAACAATGAGAACAACTCAATGAGACTAACTGTATAAATGAAGCTTGAATGAATGAACTCCAGTGAATTTTACAGTCTGGATGAGGTTTTGTCTTTCCACCATGTTTGAGGACAAAAACAACCAAACCCCTGAAAAGCTGCAGCAGAAAACGTGTGTGAAACGCCAGAGAACGTCTTCACGAGCTGAGGCGGGAGACTCGTGGACCTGAAGAGTTCTTCAGATGCTGCTGGGGGAGGAGCTGTCCCATTTAAAGCTGATGATGGCCCAATAACAGGCCCACAACCACAGCTTGACAAACGTTTGTCAGATCTGTCCAGAAAATGCTTAGCTGCTCAGGTGGGACTCGGAAAATTGAAAATATACAATGAAACAGAAGCCCCGCCCCTTCTTACAGCTGCTGGTGACAGTAGCCCCGCCTCTTTCTCAGCAGCTGAAGAGAAGTCACCCCCGCCCAGCAGCTCTTGGGTTAATTGCACCCTTCAGTTTGTCTGTCAGGCTCCAGAGGGAGCCCCGTTGTCCTGGTCCTCCTCCAGCTACCACATGTAGGTCTTGGTGGTGGTGATCTGCCTCCCCCCAGCCGCCTCCTCGTCTACTCCCACCTGTCTTCTGATGTCCTCGTCCTCCTTGTCGTCCTTGTCCTTCTCAGCCTCGCTCTCCCACAGCGTGATGAGCGGCGGGTACAGCTCATGGAGAGGGATGGCCGTGGCGTGCTGCATGTACTTCTTCAGCGAGTGGCCGCAGGTTTTGTGCTGCTGCGCACGGCGCCCCATGTACGCCACGAGCAGCGCCATGATGGACAGGGCCACCACGGAGCCCATGACGGCCGCCAGCGCCACGCTGCTGCGCCGCGACGCCATCAGTTCCACGGAGAAACCCGCCTCCCTGGTGGTGACGTTCAGGCAGGAGGTGTGGACGGGAGAGGACGGGGCGGGGGAGGACACAGAGAGGGAGGTGGGAGAGGAGCTGGGAGGAGGCGTGGGGGAGGAGGAGACGCTGAGACAGATGTGGTACTCTGTGGCAGGAAGAAGGTGTGTCAGGTTGTACTCCTGAACATCAGCTGGGACCTGAGGAGAGACGAGAGGAGCAGGTGGGCGGAGTCTGGACCCAAAGGAGAACATCAGAACCTTTAATGTTAGAACCTGAGCCAGGTGTCGGTGAGTCCAACTTAAGCTGAACTCTGAGGCTACTTTTAGCTTTTAGCTAATGTTTTTCTTCTTTTAGCTTTAACAGCTTCATTTCAGCTGTGATGTCTGGTTCTGGTTCTGGACCAGCAGCTGTCCAGAACCTTTCAGCTGTTTCTGACGGGTCATGCTCACCTTGGCCGTGTAGCTTATGTGAGAGTTGTGGATGTGCACGGCGGCGCTGGTCCAGCGGGGCAGAGGGAGGGCGGACTCAAATGACGCTCCTCTGCTCGGATACAGTTTCCACGCTAACACCACCGAGCGGGCGTGCACCACCTGCACAGGAAACAGGAAGTAGCATCTTAGTGGCAGGAAGCAGATCTCATCTGGACCTGGTGGTTTGGTTCGGGACCCCCGCGGTTACCTTAGCGAGCACCACCAGAGAGGCTGCGGCGCTGGTCCAATTCCCTGACCAGAACTGCTCCCTCCTGGGCTCATCGCTCCACAGCGTTTCCCCTCCAGACCCCTGAGGCTCCACGAACACGGAGACACTCTTGGTGTCCGCCCCCTCCATGTTCCAGGCCACGCAGGTGTACACACCTGGAAGAGGTTCAGGTAAAGGTCCGGTTGTTCTGGTTCTGTCTGAGAGGCAGCAGCGCTCACTGACCTGCGTCTGACGGCTCCGCACGCTCCATCACCAACGCTCCAGGCTCAGACAGGCGGTGCTTCTTCTTCCTGCTCAGGCCACGCCCCTCCTCCCATACGATTGGTTCGGCCTCGGAGCTCACCTGAGCAGGAAACAGAATGAAGTCAGACCCAGTCCTGGACCTGGTTCAGGCTTTGAGCTATGTTTGGGATCATGGTTCTGTTGGACCCAGCTTGGTCCAGTTGTTGGGACAGATGGATTCTTGACCCCAGATCAGTGGTTCCTGAACTGTTCAGGTTCTGACCCACAAAGCCCAGCAGCAGAGACCTGAGTCCAGGACTGGCTGAAGAGTCAGCCTCTACAAACAATCCTCGACTTCTGACCGTTTCCTGTTCTCAACAACTGCTGCAAAACATGAGGAGGTCCTGAAGGGTCCGGAGATCCTCTCAGAACCCTCAGCCTGGTGTGTGCTGGTCCACACTTTGGTCCCGACCCAAACTTTGGCTCTAGAATACTTTTCATGTTCAAAGGTGTCCAGGTGCCGGACCATCAGGATGGATGTCAAGCTGCTGACAGCTGGAGGAGTGCTCGCTGCAGTGCATTCTGGGTAAACATCTGTCTTCTGCTCTGGTTCTGGTCCAGAAGTCTGGTGGTTTCTTCAGATAAAAGTCCAGCTGCCATGTTATTTTTAGAGGTCTCTAGAATCTCAGGTCGGATTTAGAAATAAAATATATATTTCATTTTAAATTAAAACTGTGTGTGTGTGTGTGTGTGTGTGGGGGGGGGGGGTGCTACACATGTATGGGATTGGGGCCCGTTGCCACAGGCTGTTCAGTCTCTTTACAGTCGGTGCGAGAGTTTGGTTCTCATTGTAGTAAGTCAGAGTCCTCCAGAGCTGCTCGCTGTCACTGATTCTGTTCA
Organism: Simpsonichthys santanae; assembly: GCA_031762415.1. Classification (NCBI taxonomy): domain Eukaryota; kingdom Metazoa; phylum Chordata; class Actinopteri; order Cyprinodontiformes; family Rivulidae; genus Simpsonichthys; species Simpsonichthys santanae. The sequence continues at coordinate 36,024,460 of JARVLU010000103.1, read as the reverse complement.
GAACTTTTATGGACAGAACTTCTCGGTGCAGCCAGGGGGTGGAGGGAGTCTGGTTTGGTGGCCTCAGGATTCATCTCTGCTCTTTGCAGATGATGTGGTCCTGTTAGCGTCATCGTGCTGTGATCTTCAGCTCTCACTGGAGCTGTTCACAGCTGAGAATCAGCACCTCCACATCTGAGGCCATGGTCCTCAATCAGGAAAGGGTGGATTGTTCTCTTCATGTCGGAAGTAAAGTTCTGCCTCAAGTGGAGGAGTTCAAGTATCCAGGGTTCTGTTCACAGTGAGGGAAGAATGGAGCGTGAGATTGACAGACAGACTGGTGCAGTGTCTGCAGTATTGTGGACTCTGTGCTGGTCCGTTGTGGTGAAGAAGGAGCTGAGATGTAAGACACAGCTCTCTGTTTACTGGTCGGTCTACGTTCCTCCCCTCACCTCTGGTCATGAACTCTGGTAGAGACTGAAAGAATGAGATTGTGGATACAGGATGTTGACATGAGTTTCCTCTGCAGAGCTGGACTCTCCCTTAGAGACAGGCTGAGAAGTTCAGTTATCAGGAGAGACTCTGAGTAGAACCGCTTCTCCACCACATCAAAAGGAGCAATTTGAGGTGGTTCATTCAGATGCTCCCTGGGCGCCTCCCTAGGGAGGTGCTTCGGGCATGTCTGACTGGGAGGAGACCCCGAGGAAGACCCAGGACACACTGGAGAGACTATGTCTCGCAGTTGTCCTGGGAACACCTTGGAGTCCTCCCAGAAGAGCTGGAAGAGGCTGTAGAGAGAGATGTCTGGACCTCACTGGTCAAGATGCTGCCCCGAGACCTGAGTCCAGAACAAGAGGAAGATGATGGATGGATGATTAGCAAGAAAGCTTTTAGCTTTTCTGTCCCTCAGCTTGGAATGCCTTGCAAGCTGAATTAAAACTGACAGAACTTGTTACTTTGAGTGCTTTTTGCAAACTTTTAAAAAACCGAGAAAGGATATCTTGTCAACAGTGCCTGTGTTTTAGATCTTAAATTGCTATTGTTTTAAACTATTATTTATTACAGTTATTGCCATTCACAGTTATACTGTATGTTATATACAAAGTATAAAATCAGAAAACGTTGAATACAGACCCAACTGGACTTTATTTAAAGAAGACGTTTTGCGCTTCATCTTCATCCCATTCTAAGGAAAGAATGTGAAGTGGGGGTGAAGGAAGCTGTTTATGCTAAGAGAGAAAAACCTTCTCTTCACAGAGGAGGAGGCCTAAAGCCCCCAGTATAGCTCTGCGTACGGCTGTACGGCACACTACGCCGCACATACGCAGAGGCAGATGCAGATGTACGGCGTAGCATGTACGCGCAAAGCTCAAATTTTACGAGCACGTACACAAACGCGGTGTCACACAATAAACTTCCCGGCGCTGAACTGTTTTGTTTGTGACACCAATGTATTAAATTCTTCTTCTTCATCTCTGATCTGGACTTTTCTTTAGTTTTTTTGCCAAAAGGCAGTGATCTCTTCCTCCTCCGTTGACGCCATGACTGAAATGATGAGAAATGAATGAATTTGTCACGAGCGATTTAAACTCAGGTCCAGCGTGGCTGCGGGAGGTTCTGGACATTTCCTGGTGTGCTGGTCTGATGTGTGG
>JARVLU010000103.1:35785073-35797294 GCA_031762415.1 Simpsonichthys santanae | reverse complement strand
AAAAGAAACTGTCCAGATGACCTGATTGAGAATTATCAGATTTGATTCCTGGATTATTGAGCATGAACTTTCTTGTCATATGCCACATTATTCAATGCGACAACAGTCAGACGTGCCAAAGGTTTTAATCAAAATAACTGACCAACCTTGTATTAAAGGCCAATCTCCGACTTTCCCAAAGAGCATTTTCGCTGCCTCAGATGTTAACCTGACACCTTTATACCAAGCAAAACCTTTGGAAGGACAGAAGTGATAGGTCTTTAAATGCATCCAGAAATCCAAAACAGATCCAGACCTGTTCTAGATATGTATTGTAACTGCATCCAGAACTGGTCTGGACAAGCAAATATTATGTAAAAAAAAAATATTTTGCTTCTTGTCACTCCCTCTTCTTAGGCTAAGGCTCACGAACCTTCCCATCACCGACGCCGGGAAGAGCTGCACTTTGTGGACGAGTACGGCCAGCCAATCACCGTACAGGTGGATGGTAAAGGTGGGAACAGCCACAGGAGGCGGCGGTCTCACTGTGCAGTTGAGTGCACTGTCCCAACAGAGAGACAGTGGGAGGCCCTGAGGGCCATGGGGCTGATGGAAGGAGACGAAGGCCAGGGAAACGTCTATGGTACAGGGTAGGTACACAAAGTTTTAGGGTCCTGTAGGACTCACCTGACAAGAATATCATCATCTTAATTCAAAAACTTAGGCTCTGTTGGGCGTGAGTGTCTATTTGTTCCCCTTATTTAGCTCTACATCTGTTGTTGGTGAAATAGTCCAGCTGTTGGATTTAAACCATCAAAAAACATCAACAACCACAAACCCTACCTTTGTTTACTGGCTCTAGTTTGTACCACTGTGGTGAGAAGCGTATCGTCTTCTCATTGTGTTGGTTCTACATCATATTCAAGAGAGGAAACACCAGACTAATGTTAAAAGTTTGTTGAAGATAATAAAGTCTGTTACTCATTGAGGAGGTACAAATCAGAAAATTGTGACAAACCAGAAGAATAATGGTTGTTTTATTACTCAATTGCTGTTACTAATAAGACCAGAGTGGGGCTAAATTTTAATAGGTAAGTTTGGTTTTGAATGACTACATTCAAAGGTGAAGAATTTGTGTAACAAATAGTTACAATGAGAAAATAGCACTTGACTTTGGGTTTTGGACTTATTGAATCGAATGGAATCTGCAGTGAAAATATTAATCATAAGAACATGATGCATTAGATTGGACTTTATGGACCAAAGTCAGTTTAAAAGACCGCCCTGCTGTTGCAGCCTGTCTCGTTCCATAAATCTGAATGAGCTGAAGGTGTCTGTTGAACACACCATGATCAGACATGAACACTGCATCTCTTCAGGGACATGTATACTTCCTGGGTTCCTTGCATCATTTCCCATGCATTAATACTCTCAGTCCTGCCTGGATCACAATCAATCAATCAATCCATCCATCCATCCATCCATCCATCCATCCATCCATCCATCCATCTGTTTTCTTACGCTTGTTCCGAAGTTGGGTCATGGGGACAGCAGCTTAATCAGGGAGGTCCAGAAATCTCTTTCCACAGCCTCTTCCAGCTCTTCTGGGAGGACCCCAAGGTGTTCCCAGGCCAACTAAGAGATGTAGTCTCTCCAGTGTTACCGGTGTCTTCCCCGGGATCTACTCTCAGTCGGACATGCCCAAAGTACCTCCCTAGGGAGGCATGCGGGAAGCATTCTTACCAGATGCCCAAACCACCTCAACTGGCTCCTTTTGATGTGGAGGAGCAGTGGTTCTACTCTGAGTCTCTCCTGATAACTGAACTTCTCACCCTATCTCTAAGGGAGAGTCCAGCTACTCTGGAGAGGAAACTCATTTCAGTTGCCTGTATCTGCAATCTCATCCTTTCAGTCACTACGCAAAGTTTGTGGCCATAGGTGAGGATAGGAACGTAGACCAATGGGTGAACAGAGAGCTTTGCCTTATGGCTCAGCTTCCGCTTCACCAAATGGACTGGCACAAGAGTCAGCAATACTGCAGATGCTACACCAATCTGTCTGTCAATATGACACTCCATTCTTCCTTCACTCACGAACAAAACCCTGAGATAGTTGAATTATTCCACTTGAGGCAGAACCTCACCCTCGACCCGAAGAGAGCAATCCACCCTTTTCCGACTGAAGACCATGGCCTCAAATTTGGAGGTGCTGATTGTCATCCCAGCCACACACCCCACAGTGTACCTTGAAGAACAGGTTTGAAAGCCTTCTTCAAGTCCACAAAATGCATGCAGACTAGATGGGCCAACTCCCAAGACCTCTTCACCCCTAGTGAAGGTAAAGAGCTGATCCAGTATTCCACGGCCAGAATGAAACCCACATTGTTCCTCCTGGATCTGAGGGTTGACTAACGATCTGACTCATGTCTCCAGCATCCCTGAATAGACTTTACCAGGGAGGATAAGGATGCCCCTCCAGTTGGAGCACATTTAGATGTGAACCACTCCAGTGAGAGCTGGAGATCATGGCACAAGGACGACAACAGGACCACATCATATGCAAAGAGCAGAGATGGGATCCTGAGGACACAAAACCAGAACCCCAGCACACAGCATCTTTCTTTTTGAAGCACCACCCCAGTCTGCCAATCCAGTGTCACTGCCTCTGATGTCCACGCAATGTTGCAAAGGCGTGTGAAACAAGATAGGCCCACAACATCCAGAGCCGTAAAGAAATCAGGGCAAATCTCATCCATCTCCGGAGCCTTGCCACCACAGAGCTTTTTAACTATCTTGGTGACCTCAGCCACAGTTATGGATAGACCAACCCTGAAGTCCCCTGACTCCACTTCCTCCATGGAAGATATGCTGGTGGGATTGAGAAGGTCTGAGAAATATTCTTTCTGCCTCCCCACGACATCATTGGTTGAGATCAACTGCACTGTGCCTTCACTGAAAAAAGTGTTAGTAAAGTGTTGTTTTCCCCTCCTCAGCCACATGATGGTTTGCCAGAATCTCCTTGGAGCCAAACGAGAGTCTTTATCCAAGGCCTTACCAAACTCCTCCTATATCTGAGCTTTTGCCTCAGCAACAGCCAAGGCTGCAGACCATTTGACCCTCTGGTACTCCTCAGCTGCCTCTGGAGTCCCACCAACCAACAAGTCCTGATAGGACTCTTTCTTCAGCTTGACAGCCTCCCCAACCCGAGGTATCCACCACCGACTTGGAGGATGGCCACCACGAGAAGCACAGTTAACCTTGCGGCCACAGCTCAAGGCAGAGACTTCAACAATTGAGGTGCAGAGCATGGCCCCCACCTCAGCTGGGGTGTGGTTAAAGCTCTCTTGGAGCTACGAGTTTAAGATCTTTCTGACGAGTTCTTCTGCCAGGCGTTCCCAGCAAACCCTTATTATACATTTGTGTCTACCAGGTATGTCTGGCATCTTGCCCCTCTGTCTGACCCAACTCACCACCAGGTGGTGATCAATTGACAGCTCAGCTCTTCTCTTCACCCGAGTGTCCAAAACAAATGGCCGCAAATCAGATGACATGACCACAAAGTCAATCATTGAACAATAACTTAGGGTGTCCTGGTGCCAGATCCACTTATGGACGCCCTTATCTTCGAACATGGTGTTTGTGATGGACAAACTATGATTAGCACAGAAGTCCACCAACAGAAAACCACTCAAATTCAGATCAGAGAGGTAATTCCTCCCAACTGTGCCCCTCCAGGTCACACTGTCATTACGCACTTGTGCATTGAAGTCCTCTGGCAGAATAAAGGAGTCTCCAGCTGGCACACTTTCTAGCACACCCCCACCCCACCCCAAGGACTCCAAGAAGGCCAGATACGCTGAACTGCCATTTGGTACATAGGCAAAAACAACAGTCTGAGCCCATCCTCCCACCCAAAGGCACAAGGAAGCCACCTCCTCATCTTCCAGGGAAAACTCCAACGCACAGGCACCAAGATGGGGGACCAAAAGTACACCACCTACACCAGCTTGGCGCCCCTCACCATGGGCAACTCCAGAGTGGAATAAGGTCCAGCCCCTCTCAAGGAGATTGGTTCAGGAACCCATGCTGTACGTTGAGGTGAGCCCAACTACCGTATACAGTGCTGTATCTAGTTGGTACCTCTCAACCTCACACACAAGCTCAGGCTCCTTCCCCACCAGAGAGGTTACATTTCATGTCCCAAGAGCCAACTTTGGTAAGTCAGGGTCAGAGTACCAAGGTCCCCTCTTTTGGCCACTGCCCATGGTATCAAGCACCTGACTTGTATGACCCCTCCTGCAGGTGGAGGGTCTGCAGGAAGGCAGACTTATGATTCTCCTTTGGGCTGAGCCTGACCGGGCCTAATGGGTAGAGACCCAGCAGTCACCAGGTGCCCACAAATGAAGCCTTCCCCCAGGCCTGGCTCCAGGGTGGGGCCCCGGTAACCCACGTCCAAGGGACACTGAGTTTCTTGTTTTATTTTGTCCATAAAAGTCATCACAATCATCACATAATCTTGAGGCACTTATATCTGTGTGATGCCACATCCTGATGGTACAGGATATCTTCTCTTTCACAGGACTTATTATGGTCACATGACTGTGTCACCTGACCTGTACCCTGCCAGTGGTCACATGATGATGTCATCTGACGTCTACCCACTCAATGGCTACCTCCCCACACCACTGAACGATCAGCACCAGGGGAACAGCTACCTGCCCAGCGTCTCTTACAGCTTAGACCACCTGGACCGGCTGGATTACCAGGTGATTTTATTTTTACTGGTCCATTCCTAAATCCCCCAGGATGTGTGTGGTTCTGTTGTGTATTCTGAACTGGGTTTCACTTCCAGGGTCCAGAAATGTTGCCCTATCAGCCAAACTCAGAGAGCTGTCTGATTGGCTGCTACAGAGGAGAAGAGATGAAGCCAAATACTTTCCACACACAGGTAATTGGACTCTGTGATCTACTACCTTTTCTGGTCCTTTGCTCTAAGTGTTCAGGCTCCGCTGTTTTTGGGCCAGCTGCACCTTCAAGTGTGACTTGTGGATCTACGGTATATTTTTATCCTCCAGCCAGACAGGTGGGGATAACCTAATGTGTTGTCAGTGGTCTCTGGAGCCTGACTGTTCATTTCACCTCGATGGACTCAGATTGTGTTTTGCAGTTTGATCTGGACTGTGAGTCATCGCGCCTCACAGCAGTCCACCACACTTGGCAACTAGTACTACCTGTTGCCTAATACGCAAATCTGAGGGCTTTTGACAATATTTTTTAACACAATATTTAAGTTTGTGTAGTTTCCCAAGAGAAAATTGTAGTTGGCAGCAAATTTCTCACAGTATAGCCTTAAAAGTATTGGAGTTTTTATTCTTCTTGCATTTCCTTTACCCTGGTTTGACTTTGATACGACCTTCTGAAGTTTCATTACCACAGGATGCACTGTTCACCCAGACACAATACCTCAGGCTGCACATTTAATCTCCAAGGGATCTTGTGTACTTCAACAGACTGAAAGAGCCTTTTTTTTTGTTCAGGAATTTCAGTATTCATGTTAATTTATAAAACTGAGTGTAATCCAACTCAAACTGTCCTTTTCTCTTTAGTCGGACTATCGTCATGCTTGGAGGTCTGACCGTACTCTAGGATATCTTCCTCTCAGTGAGCTTGACAGCGGGTTGGGCTGTGGCCCAGACAGCCCACACCATAGGCTGCCACTTTCTGAAGCCGAGACTGATGCCATGTCATCTCTGCCAGGCCACACCCCTTCCTCCCAAGGCTCTTCCTCTTCCTCTGAGTCCCTAATCTCATCTGAACCCAGTGACTCCGGTTTCCACAGCGTCAGCACTGGGGAGCACAGACGGCTGCACAAGATTCACGGGGGCCACAACCCCCGTCAGACTCTCCAGCTCCGATCAGGCCACTCCCCTCGAGAGCAGAGGGGACGTTGGGACTTGGAGTCCATCCCTGAGACGACGCCAGTGGTCCACTCTGGAGCACCACAGGCTTCACACTGCTCAGTGGGTAACAGCACTACCACAACAGTCCACTTCCACAGAGCTGAGAGGAGTCCAACTTTAACACGCCATCGTTCCCCACCATCACCATCTGTCGGTAAGAAAACACATCAACAATTACATCAAATGTCCAGAAACTGCGTCTACAGTTGGAAAGTTTGAAAAGGATCAGTAGGATTGGATTTATTCAGCTCTGGTACAGCAACCTGAACCCGAACAAAAACATGAAAATGTTTTTAAATATAGTTTTCAGATTGGGACTTAGACTTGGGTCGATACCTTGATGGTCCATTGGTCTGGGAGTCTACCTGTTCTAGAAGCTTGAGCAAAAATACCATTATTTCAGGGTTAACACAAAATTTTAAAAAGCATCACAAGTCATTTGCTTTTATTTGAAAACAACAATGCAATTACTATTACAACCACTGCTGATAGTATCCCATATTGCTTATTATTGATTACTTTATAGGAATTATATTTAAAATTGAATCAGAAATCAACAAAAACACTGCTTTTTATGCTGCAATGATGTTGAACATTGGAATGACAAACTAAACCTTACCTTAAATGTTGTCATAAATATCAGAAATACCGGAGTGAATACGTTTATTTGTTTAGTTTCTTGTGAAATACTGGTAATACTTTTGAGTGTGCAACTAAAAGACATATTTAATCTCCAACTACATCGTGGTCTGACCCCTACACTTTGGTGGTCTTCCTTGGTGTGAATGAGTAAAATGTAAAGGTGGGGTAGTTGGTAAAACCAATAAGTAAAATAAAATTCCTGAAAAGTCCAGAAAGTTAACATTTCTTTTATGACTGTTTTACAATGTTCAGCAATATTCTGTGATTCTTCTCACAAAGACAAAGTAAACATCATGTCCTTGGATTTAAACTAACAAATTAAATTCAGGGTAGAGAATTGTTTTTCTGCTTTCACATTGGGTTCTTGTTCTGTCTGCAGGTTGTCGGACTGAGCCTTGCCAGCGGAGGGCGCTGTGGTTAGAGCAGCAGCTAGGTGGAAGAAGGATGATGGAGGCTCCGGGAAGGAGTCGAACAACAACAGATCTGAGTGAGGGGCAAAAGCACCGCAGGGCGAGTCACCCCAACATGACGGACCCAAACAATTTGAGAAATACACTCCAGAACTGCCAATCCAGTCCGAACAGAGATGCGATGGGACCGAGAAGCAGGGCCAGTTATCCCAGCAACGGCCACCCCGCTGGGCACCTCAGCATAGACAGACCCAACCTGACCAATCATCTGAGCTCAACCCGGAGCAGAGAGGAGGACTCCCTCTCTAAGAGTCCTGGATCTGCCTCCAGTGGCATCTCGGACTGGCGAGGCGTTCAAACTCTCGGGAGTCACATGGAGACACTTAAAGGTCCCTGCGTTTCTTTGTACAGCACTCTCGGAGCCCCTCAGCATAGTCCTAGATCTCCAACTTCCCCCCGGTCCAGACTGTCCAATCAGAAGTCCGTCAGGAATCAGCTGCTCAGAGCCCGAGCTTACCGATTGGCCAGGGAACGCAGTGAGGTCACGACAGATGAAGGAGAGGGGGCAAGGGAAGGAGAAGAGGAAGGAGAGGATGGTCGGTGGGCAGGGAGATACTGGAGTCGGACAGAAAGAAGGCGTCAGATGGCGTTATCACGGCAACACCGTGAGAGAAGAGGCGGAGGGGACGACCTGATGGGGGGAGGTCAGGGGCTGCTGTCATCTCAGGCGGTGTTGGAGCTGAGCCACATGAAGCAGAATCGCCTGAGGAACAGCAAGCTGCTTGATGATTGGACGACGGTGGAGGAACTGTTGACACATGGGACCCGAGTGGAGAGCGACAGTCAGCTCTGTCCGAGCCCTCTGTTATCAGTCACCACGGTCTGATCCGAACATGTCAAGAAGTGATGAAACGCTCACAAAGGTCCAGATTCATCAAAGGTTGTGATGGATTATAATACAGATTAATGAATTTGTTTATACAAAGAAAACTCACAACAGTGGTAATCTCAGAGAAAATTATTTTCTAGTCCTGTTATATAAGATTTACTTAAATATAATTAATATTCTCTTCACAAATACAAACCTTTAGACTTAATATTATGAATGGGGGCGAAAAAATTATAATGTGAAAAGTTAAATCAGTGGAGTTTGTAAAGTGAAAAAAAAAAAAAAGTGCAAGTCAGTCTCAGAGTGAATTATGGCCTAAATGGCCCCTCATACTAGTATTATAAAACACTAACTTGTATGAAAATGTGTTGCTGTGTTCACCAGCAGATGACTTCTGATACAGTAGATACCTGCTACAACTGTATTATCTGTGACCAAATGTCTCTTCCTTACCTGGTGAAAATGATGACGTTTGAATCAAAGAAAGTTCATTCACGAAACACACTGGAGAGTGATGGCACGGAGGTTAGAGAAGATGGGCCTGTGATTGGAAGGTTGCTGGTTCAACTCCCTGGACCGACAGCATAAAATGTGTGTGGAAAAGGTGAAACACCCACACCTGCCCCCCACCCCCCACTTGCCCCACTCTGGACCCCTGAGCAAGGCCCTTAACCCCCACCATCTGCTCCCAAATAGGTCTCTCATGAATGTGAGTCGTCGTGACTCATTGAGACTACATGTATAAATAAACAACAACATTAAAACAACACAAATAAACATTTACTAGCAGCCAACATTTCACATAGAAAAGATCAGATGTGAAGTCAATTTTTTTCAATTTCAATTTTTTCAATTTTCAATTTTTCAAAGTCGTTAGAATTTAGGAAATAAATCCGGGTATCGTCTGCATAACACTGAAACAAAATGTTGGATTTTCTTATTTTAACCCACAATTAATGGCAAACTGTCAAGAAATATCAGATGAAGCATGTTATTAATCAAAGAAGAAATCTACCAGTTTTAACAATACATTTGAGTTATTGAAACAATCAACTCAGACATCAGTCTTTGCAAAACGTATTAAATTTATCAGGAAGCTCGCAGGTTTTACTTGACTGGTTCAATAAAAGGAAAATTGTTTCAAACATTCAAATGAACTTTCTTCTTCAACCTTTCTGAATCTGGACCTCAGTTTCCTCCTCCTGCGGGACCTTTTTGTTTCACTGCAGATTCATGTCAGAATCTCAGAACACACCAGAGAGATTTGCACAAAGACAAAGAAGTTAACGCAGATAAAATTGTGAAAATCTCACGAGTCCTGCTGAGATTTCCCCCCTGAAATAAGTTTCAACCAACAATGACGTCTGAAAACAGTCAGAGATGTAAAGTCTGCTGCAGAGGAGACGTTCTGCAGATCTAAACGTCTCAGAAGAGCTTCATGAAACTGTAGATCCTTCACACACCAGACGGCCACAGATATGACCCGAGTGACGTTGCCTTGTGGAAATCCTCCTTCTCAGACTGCCTTTGTTTTTCTGTTTGAGGCAGAAAAGTCAGAGGAACTCTGGATCTTCTGCCTGTTGGAGGGTTTTAGCACCGCCTTGGAGGTCCTCAGTTTCAGCACAGTCGTTCTTTCTCAGACATCACTGGTCTCCTCCGAGTCGTTTACTTGTGAAATCCCACTGGAGCCGAGGCGGCGTGTAAATAACTGAGGCGCTGAGAACTTTCACTGTGTGCAGCTGAACTCATGTTCCTCCACAGCAGAAAACTTCTGAACCCTTTCTGATCATCCAGTCCTTTTCTGAAACAGCTCGGTACGATTTGCTGCTTTTCCTTCTCAGACATTACATTTCTGGACAAATCCTCTTCCGTTTTTTTTTTTTAAACATAATTAAACAAAATAAAATCGTTGCAGACTTTATTCAGCTCCTGTCTGCATAGTTAGCAGTTAATGATGTCTTGATCTTTAATAATACAATTACTGGTCTTTATTTTTTCAGAAAACCCTGGAGTTTACTCCTAAATGCATTTTATGAAGCCAGCAGTAAGAAAAGCCTTTAAAAAAAAATCCTCGTTTCTGAGAACTTTGCTGGAAGAAAACGTAAACTGAACCGTAGAACGTCTGGAGAACTCTGGATGACGAACGCCTTAATGTTTCCAGATGTGAATGAATGATCACAAACTTTGTAAAACGAGGATGGTGTTCACAACAAAATGAGTTTGATGATGTCACACCAGACAGAGCCCCAGGTCCTCTCTGATTGGCTGGTTTAACAAGTTCTGACGTGTTCCATCTTTTTTCAGAGGAAGACTCTGATGAAGGAGATGATGATGAAGATCACCATGGAGTTGAACAAAAAATACAAACCTCTGCCACAACATGCATTAATCAATTAATTTATTAACACCAACCAGGTGACCAGCTCTTCATCAGACCGCCATCTTGAATCATGTGACACTGTCACGTGAACAAACCGTTTGAACTCTAATGTTCCCCGGCTCGACGGACGCGTTACAGAGAAACATTCTGACCGTGGTTTTACCTTCGTTTTAGGGTCCAAACAACAACTTAAAGAACAAACAAACAATATACAATAGTTGTGGCTCTTCTGTTCACCCCAGATAATTCACGTGCACACCAACATATCATCAGCTGATCTGACCAACCAGACGGCGTGCTCACAGGGCGTGCAGACCCCCTCCTTCCTGTGTTCATCTACCTCCACCCAAAAATCCACACCACGATTACAGCCTTAAACAGGTCACATGATGTGCTGGAACACTGGTCTAACATCTGGACTAACAGCTGGACTATCTTCCAATCTAAACTCTGGTCCAACATCTGGACTAACATCTGGTCTAACATCTGGTCTAACATCTGGTCTAACATTTGGCCTAACATCCGGTCTAACATCTAGTCTAACGTCCAGCCTAACATTAGGTCTAACATCCAGTCTAACATCTGGTCTAACATTTGGCCTAACATATGTCCTAACATTCAGTCTAACATCTGGTCTAACGTCCAGCCTAACATTAGGTCTAACATTCAGTCTAACATCTAGCATAACATCTGGTCTATGTATGTGCAGAAACAGAAATGGTTGCTGCAGATCTTTGATGAAGGGACTTTAGGTGCTCCGCTCTGCCTCATCCTCTTCATCAGATGTGTTCATCATCTGTTGTACCAACGTTCTTCTCACAGTTTGATGAAATTTTACAAACACATCTGGCTGCTAACTAAAAACTAACAAAGTTTGTCTGTTTGTGAAAAGCAAAGAAACTTGAGATTGGGTCGGGAGTTTCTTCTCTTCTTGTTTCCAAGCATTTCTAAAAGTGTCTGAGGTGCTGACAGAACTCCGAAGGCATCTCAGCTCACAATACATCAGGATGATGGAATCTTGTCTCCTGTCTGTCAGAACCTCAGGTCAAGAAGTTCTTCAGAGACTGGACCTGGACCAGACATTCTCTTAGCTGTGGATCAGAACCAGAGTCAAACCTCAGTGAACTCTCTGTCCCTAAGGGTTGATTCCAGGATCCTCTGAAGGAAAAGAGAGATGGAAATAATGTAGAAATTCTTCTTCAGGGTAAGTGGTTGTCATGTGGTGGATCACCTAATCAAGGTGATCAATGCAATTTTGTTCAATATGAGGAAAAGATGTGTTTATTTTCATAATTTGTGAAAGACGTGAAGGAAATAAAACCCTGAGGCTTCAGATCTAAGAGCTGGAGCAGCATTAGGGGTATACGGTGCGGTCCTTAAGTTCATGCACCAAAGAGACGGGAACAAAGGTCTGAGGTCCATTTGAAGCAAATCAATATTAGAGCTGTTTAAATTTTTGTTTTTATTTTACACAAAGGTTTGATCAAAGCTGTAAAAGATGCTCCATTCTAACCTGGCTCATCAATTGGCCTGGACCACAACCAAAACTCATCCTTTTCTGCTGGTCGACACTGAATTTGAACCACCATCTTAAGTTTTTGTTTAAAACCCACCTGCTTTATCATAGAGCACTACATCACTTCCTGTCTTCAGTTTACTTCCTGTCTTTGGTTTGTTTCCTGTCTTTAGGTAATTTCCTGTCTTTGGTTTGTTTCTTGTCTTTGGTTTGTTTCCTGTCTTTGGTTTGTTTCTTGTCTTTGGTTTGTTTCTTGTCTTTTGTTTGTTTCCTGTCTTTGGTTTGTTTCTTGTTTCCTGTCTTTGGTTTGTTTCTTGTCTTTGGTTTGTTTCTTGTCTTTGGTTTGTTTCTTGTCTTTGGTTTGTTTCTTGTCTTTGGTTTGTTTCCTGTCGTTAGGTAATTTCCTGTCTTTGGTTTGTTTCCTGTCTTTGGTTTGTTTCCTGTCT
>JARVLU010000103.1:35616066-35632309 GCA_031762415.1 Simpsonichthys santanae | reverse complement strand
TGTTTATGATGTTTCTGACTGTTTACAATAATTCTGACTGTTTATGATGTTTCTGACTGTTTACGATGTTTCTGACTATTTACAATGTTTCTGTCTATTTACAATATTCCTGTCTGTTTACAGTGTTTCCGGCTGTTTACAATATTTCTGATGTTTCTGACTGTTTATGATGTTTCTGACTGTTTACAGTGTTTCTGACTGTTTACAACATTTCTGACTGTTTATTATGTTTCTGGCTGTTTACAATGTTTCTGACTGTTTATGATGTTTCTGGCTGTTTACAATGTTTCTGACTGTTTATGATGTTTCTGGCTGTTTACAATGTTTCTGATGTTTCTGGCAGTTTACAATGTTTCTGACTGTTTATGATGTTTCTGGCTGTTTACGATGTTTCTGGCTGTTTACAATGTCTCTGGCTGTTTACAATGTTTCTGATGTTTCTGGCAGTTTACAATGTTTCTGACTGTTTACAATGTTTCTGAATGTTTATGATGTTTCTGGCAGTTTACAATGATTCTGGCTGTTTACGATGTTTCTGGCTGTTTACGATGTTTCTTACTGTTTATGATGTTTATGTCTGTTTACAGTGTTTCTGTCTGTTTACAATGTTTCTGGCTGTTTATGATGTTTCTGACTGTTTATGATGTTTCTGGCTGTTTACAATAATTCTGACCGTTTATGTTTCTGGCTGTTTACGATGTTTCTGACTATTTGCAATGTTTCTGTCTGTTTACAATATTCCTGACCGTTTATGATGTTTCTGGCTGTTTACGATGTTTCTGTCTGTTTACAATGTTTCTGTCTGTTTACAATGTTTCTGTCTGTTTACGATGTTTCTGACTGTTTATGATGTTTCTGACTGTTTACAATAATTCTGACTGTTTATGATGTTTCTGACTGTTTACGATGTTTCTGACTGTTTATGTTGTTTCTGTCTGTTTACAATATTCCTGTCTGTTTGCAATGTTTCTGGCTGTTTACAATGTTTCTGAATGTTTATGATGTTTCTGGCAGTTTACAATGATTCTGGCTGTTTACGATGTTTCTGGTTGTTTACGATGTTTCTGACTGTTTACGATGTTTCTGTCTGTTTACAATATTTCTGGCTGTTTACGATGTTTCTATGATGTTTGTGAGTGTAGAAATTGGTTGTTCTTGTTAGCGCTGTGCTCAGATTTGGTTTTTCTGTTAAAGTCTTTGTTTTTGGCTGTAAATTAAACTAAACTAAATAAATAAAAAAAATAGACAGCAGGAGCCAGAGGTTGTTCCTGGTGTGTATAAGAGGACGAGCACTGAGCAGTTACAGTGAGTGTCTCTCAGGGCCCCGGCCTTGTGTTGTGCAAGTCGGTGCTTTCAGTGGGGAAGGGGTTCATACTAAAGTCTACGGTGTGCACGTGAAAATTGAGATGGACGCATAACAGGATTGTCTCTCTGACTGAAATATTTACCATTTCAGTTTAATAGGTTTCATTCTCAAATTTTTATTTATTTATGTTTAATTAATGATGTCATCTGGTGACCAAACTTCAGTGGGCTGCCAGTGGAACACCCCCTGGTGTCAGTTATTTAAGAGGGTCGGAGTTACACGGAGCAGAAGAGGCAGCGCAGTGATGGATACTGGAGAAAACAATTTGATCCACAAGCGGGTGCAGGGGTGGAGCCAGGGGGTGGCTAATGGTGGCCTTGGCCCAAACTAGAATGTAGTTTCCTGAAATGACTGGGGTAGTTGATTCACACACACACACTTGGGACCCAAAAGTCCCAGGTTAAACTCCCAGCCATTCTCACGTCGTGGTGTCTCTGAGCAACACACCTAATCCCCAACTGCTCCCTGGACGCCTACATAGCTGCTCCACCTGGGCGTATCTCAGGTGTGATAGGTTAAATGCAGAGAGCTAATGGAAACATACGACAATGACACTTTATGTTACTTTAATGGTCACTGCAGCTGCAGAGAGTCACGTGACCAGTGTGTCCTCTAATGGTTCACAGAGCTCTGCTCATTATGGATCAGTTCTGTGCTGGTTCAGCTCCTTGCTTCGTTAGCTTCACTGTATCTGATGTTTTGTAGATCTGAAGGTTTCCTCCGGCCCCTCCCCGTGTTCTTCATCAGCTGAGCACAGTGAGTCCAAAGAGTCAGAACCAAACCGAACCCCGTCAGAACCTTTATCTTTTAGCTGAGTGGCCATTTTCTTTCTCCTGGCATTCACATGGAGCTGTTTGTAAAGTGTCACTTTTATCAGAAGAAGTTAAATTTATCTGTTTAACTTTACGAACAACCCATTTTACCTGATTAAACATCCCTCCTCAGCAGCCAAAGTTTAGTTTTCTTAATTTAAATCACACAAAACTTCTAAAAGGAAAAAACAAAACATTATTTTGTACTTTGTTTAATGAAAGTTTGACGTGAAAGCAGCTGCAGGAACATTTTTATTTTGCACAACAAGAACTCTGGAGTTACAGACGTCACCTGTCTCTAATAAGTTAAATCACATAAAACTGCAGTTATACACAGGTAAGATATTTACACATTCTGGAAATCATTAAAATCAGCTTTTTATGATGCTGAGCTGCTGATCTGGTTCTGGACTCATAAAGAACTGAAGCTCCACGTGTTCTTTATGTTTTGTAGACCTGAAGGTTCCCCCCGGCAGCGGTGGGAGGCCCCGCCCCACTCGCCCCTGCCTGGACGTCCACGAAGCCCATCCTCTGCCTCCTCTTCCTCTGCTCCGTCATCTGAACACAAACAGAACCATCCTAATGAGGGATTCAGTGCAACAGTAAATATCTTACCTGTTTTAGATAACTAACTTTAATTGTATGTGATTATTCAGCAGTGCAAACAGCAGCAGGTAGCTGTAGCACTTCCTGCAGAAATAACAGTGTTCTTGTGTAGATAAAGAGATGACGTGCTGTGGAACTGGAGCCACAGCAGGAAGTTCCACAGCTAGCTGCTGCTGTTTGTCAGTAACAGAAGTTGAAGAAATGTATATGCCTTTTACAGCAGGGATGCAAAAATGTGCTGTGATCCCTCTGCAGGTCATTCAGATCCCATCTGACCCCCGTCAGACTCCAGGTTGAGCAGTCCACAGTTCTGAAGCGACCCACACAGCTGGCTTGGGTCCAATCTTTTAAACTACGTTATGAGTAGAGCCCAACTGATAGATCAGCAGAGCTGATACTTTAGGCCAACAGGGACGTTTGGGGACATATAGCTGTGGTAATTGTCCCATTATGTGCCAATATGGGCACTTCTAATGTTCACCCCTAAAATGCTGGAACCAGCTGTAATTGTTGAAAGTATCCAGCAGAGAGCAGGAAGACAACTTTCAAGTCATGGTCATTCACTTAAGTTTCACTTTCAGCGCAGCTGAAGCAGGAAGCAACACTGTGTAGTGTATTTTCCTGAACAAAGAATGGTTTTATTTTAACTGATCGGTAAAACAAATCCACAATAATAAATTCTCTTCAATCCTCTAACCCACTCGTTTATTAGCTACGTGCCTCTGAAGTTGGCAAGCTAACATTAGCATTCAGGTGCACCACCTTCACGTTGTCAGTCGTTAGAGCAACAGTCCTGTCGGACTGAGCTTCCAGTTTGTGAGGACATCCAGTGTTAGTAACGTTGTCTTTGTCGTCCTCAATGAAATGCATCGTTTGTCTGAAATCTTCTCTATAAAGAAAAATAAACACTGCAAACAAAATAAAAAGTCCTCAGACAGGGCTTGCTCTCTTGATTTTACTGAATAACTTTTGTTTATGAATGTGTAAAAAGATGAAAACCCAAACCAAAAACTTTTCAACAGTTTTTAGCATGAATTTACTTAAACTAATTATTAACTATGAACTTATCTATCACCTCATCATGTAACTTACTCACGTGATGAACTTATTGCTGTCTTTGAACAGAAGGCAGTGCAGTGGGACTAATTAAAGGTGGCGCTGATTAGCTTAGCTTCATGGTTGCTAACAGCTGTGCTAAATAAACAAGCCCCACTCCACTCGCTGTTTACTCAGACTCTGGTGGGGGGGGGGGGGGGGGGACAAAGTGCAACATTTTAAGTCATTAGCCTGCCCCTCCCAATATTGGTATCAGTGATAGATAACATTTCCATATCGGTCGGGCTCTAGTTACGAGCAACTTCCTGTCGGAGCTTGGATTGTGTTGTGGATGACTCTCAGCTACTACCACACCAAAAAGCAGCTCAACGACTCTAAATGTGACTGAGTTTTCTGTTAGCTGTGGCGGCCATCTTGAGCCGGGTCAACTTCGGACCTGAGAACCTGGTTTGATTTAATGTTGGAGGTGAAACCAGGTGAGCGGAACCTGTTCTGGACTCATCAGTTTGTCCAGGAAGTTGTGTTACCATGGTAACCTGTATCACCCCCTCAGATCAGAGCTCGACCCAGCACCTGGTTCTGATGGGTTTACCTGCTCTTTGAGCTCGTTGAGCTGTGCCGTCAGAGTCATCACCACGTTCATGGTGTTGGCCAGTTTGTCCTGCAGCATCCTCATCTCGTTCTGCTCCCCGTCGCCATCGGTTACCACCAGAGACATGGCCTGCATCCTCGGGAACCAGTCCAGATTGTTGTTCTGCAAGAGAATTGGGAATGTTTGTACCAGAACCACAGCCGCGTCACCCTGAAAGTCTGGACCGGTTCCTACCTTGATCATGTGGGCCACATAGCTCTCCGGGCCTGTGTAGTCTGTTTTGTTCTTCTCTCGGACCAGAACGATGAAGTACAGGTAGTTCCAGATGTTGTGCTCCAGTTTGATATGCTCCTCAAACGACACTGTCTTGTTGTCGAACTTGTCTCTCTCCAGACCTGCGGAGAACCCACGACCCGACAGGTTCAGGAACCGGTAAGTGACCCCAGCCATCGTGGAGAACTGTGTACTCACAGCAGATGAAGCACGTGGTCTTTAGGACCTCCTCCTTCTTCTGTTTCTCGCTCCTCAGGTCAGCAAATGTGTCAATGATGACGCCGAAGATCAAGTTGAGGACGATAATGATGACGACGAAGTAGAAGAGCAGGTCGTAGACGACCCGGGCGGGGAACAGCGGCTCCTGCACACAGGTTCTGTTTCACTGACTGAATTATTTACATACAAAAACTCAAATGGAGCTCAACGTCTGTTTCTCACGTTCTTGGAGGGTTTCCGGAGAACGTCTCCAACTCCTCCCCCGTTCCTCAGTCCATGGTTCATGACGGTAACGATGCACATGAGCAGAGTGTCGCACGCCCGCTCTGCGCTAACCTCCTCTGGAATCAACACAACATTACAACATCTGGAGCGTTCAAGGCTCCATCCAGAGGTGATCACATGAAACGCATCAGAACAAAGGGTTAACTTGACGATGCATTCAGTTACAGCAGAAAACTCGAACCATGTCCGCACGTGACACGGAGTCTGGTGACCAGCGTGCCCAACGTTTTGAGTCGTGAGACGAACATTTTGAGACATGAACTACCACCACTTTATTTATAAAGCACTTAAAAAAAGCAACAAGGCCAATCAAAGTTCTGTACAACAAAAACAAGCAAATGGAACAGAAATGGCTGGAAAATGTACAGAACAAATGAAGTGATCTGAGCAGATTCTGGACGTGTTCAAAGGCTCATCCTGCACAGGTGGAACACGCCAACGTCCCGCCCTCCAGCCTCTGTTGAGGTCATGTTTGTTGAGCCGAACCATCTGAACCGCTCGAATATGAGACATCCGCTGACATTTAAAGTGCCCAAGACATTAAAGTAATAAATATTAATGCATTTTTCACAAGATAACAAAAAATGTATTGCAAAAAATAAAAAACAATACGTCGCTGAGATGAACAGTTGATGATATATTGTCATGAGCAGTAACAGGAAGTGATGTCAAAGGGGAACATCTGCATTTGAACGGAGGGTTGCTACAACATAAACAGTAAATCTACTGAGTCTCTGTCAGAGTTCAAATAATAATCTTTTAAAACATAAATACCTTCCTGTGGACCCATAAACTGCAGGAGGGGCAATATGAGTCGGGTGCATGACTCCTTGGGCAGTGGCTGAAGGCGGGGCCTTGGCGCTCTGACCCTGGCTTACCAAAGCTGCTCTTGGGACATGGAACACAATCTCTCAGGTGGGGAAGGAGCCTGAACTTGTGCGGGAGGTTTAGAGAAACCAACTAAATATAGTTGGGCTCACCTCAACTCACAGAATGGGCTCTGGAACCGATCTCCTTGAAAGGGGCTGGACTTTATTCCACTCTGGAGTTACACATGTTGAGTGGCACCGAGCTGGTGTGGGCCCACTTGCTCTCAGTTGGCCTAGGAACACCTTGGAGTCCTCCCAGAAGAGCTGGAAGAGGCTGTGGAAAGAGATGTCTGGACCTCCCTGCTCAAGATGCTGCCCCAAGATCTGAGTCCAGAACAAGAGGAAGATGATGGATGGATACATAAAGACCAGGAAGTTCCCCTTTGATGTCACTTCCTGTTTCACTTTGGCTGTACCACGTTCAAAAGAAAACGTCAGTCGTGATAAAATGTGTAAAATCACGTATTATGTGTAATTTATTAAAGATTTAGATGTTTTCTTCCACTTTGTGTGTTGTTTAAGTTAAGCACGCTGCAGGAGCTCTGGGTCGTTAAATGTTAACTCTGCCGTGATCATCTGTTAAGATGGCGGCGAGCGACGACATGCCTGGTGGGGTGGCATCACGTGAGAGCCACACGTTCAGATTCTGCTGTTTGATATCAAACCCCCGGCTGCTGTGAAGTCCTCATTATGTATCTGCTGACAGTACCAGGTCAACCCATGATCAGAGCCTGCTGGTCTTACCTTCATCCTCAGAGGAGGTTCTGACGCCGGACTCTGCGGTGCAGTTGACGCCGTCTGCAGAGCAGGACTTCAGGAAGTCCTGGGAGGCCTCACTCTGCTCCGGAGCTGCAGACACACACCATCATCAGATCCTCCGGAACACAAGTCCAGGTTCTGCTCGAAGCTGAAGCACACACCTGCAGAGAGTGGCACTAGAGGGTCCACCTCCATGATGAAGTCCTCCTTCAGGAACAGGAAGCCCACGATGGAGAAGAGGTAGACGAGGATGAGGGCGAGCAACGCCGTCAGCAGGATGGAGCGCCCGTTGCGGGTCACGCTCTTGATCACGTTGAACAGTGTCTCCTCTCTGTAGATCAGGTCGAAGAGCTGCAGAGACAACGAGACACATCAGAGTCCTCCTGCGGACCTGCAGGACCTCTGCCGGTCTTACCAGGATGCTGTAGAAGAGCTCGTGGACGAACAGTCCCAGCGTGGACGTGAGGACGTAGGCCAGGTGGTAGAGGAACTCCACGTCCATCACCATGGCCCGGTAGCCCATGATGAATGTCCCATTGTTCCCCACGAAGCTCACCACGAACACCACCTTGTTGATGAGCTGGACAGAACCAGAACCTCTGAGACAGTACCAAAGACTGGATCCAGTCCAGAACCTCTACAATGATACCAAAGACCAGGTCTGGTCCAGAACCTCTTACGTTGAGTGAGCCAAGCAGAACCAGCGTGTTGCCGATGCCCAGGTGGTAGATGGACCTGATGATCAGAGCCAGGGTGAGCGGCTGCAGACCATACTGCTGAGAGAACAGGCCCAGAACCGAGAGTCCGGTCAGGATCCAGAACAGCATCAACAGCATGGAGTCATCAATGGCTCCTGCAGGAGAACAGGAGAGGAGGAGGAGGTGGGGTTCAGGAGGAGGAGGGTCACTCCTCTTCACCACACACTGAAGAAACATCAACAGTTACAGCAGAACCATTTGGACCGGTTCTAAAAAAAAGTCCTGAACTTGTTTATTAAAACACAACCCAGAACACTGAGAGGTTCTGAACAGGTCCGAGGGAACACTGGACCAGAACCAGTCAGGCTTCAGTACCTTGACCCGAGTCGTAGGGGTAGAAGAAGGCGATGATGAGGTTGATGAAGAGGGCGAGCTTGAAGGAGATGGTTCCCCACAGGGTCATCCGTCTGGAGAACCAGTACAGAACCGGCATACCTGGACTCACAAAGAGATGGGTTCCAGAACCAGCAGAGGCTCAGGGGACAACAGAAACATTAAAGTTCTCCTCACTCCTCAACTTCTTCTGCCACTCCATCTCTCCGTGCAGGAAGGAGGTCTGATCGAAGAAGTGCGTGACCTTTGACCCCTGCTCGTCCTGCTCCGTGGTGTTGAACACCCTGAACTTGGACTCCTCGGTCAGGAACTCGCAGATGGGATGGACCGGGAACACGATCTGCTCCATGCTGCGGTCCTCCCGGACGATCTGGGAGCAGACATGGAAGAGTCAGAACCAGCGGAGGAACCGAGGAACTAAAGGTTCAAGGTTCTTTATTGTCGCACCACATGTGGTGCATGAGATGGAATGAAATGATGTACCCAGGGTCCCAGTTACACCAACAATATAAAGTATAAAAAAGAAACAGTACACGAGGATCATAAACCAGAGGTCCCAATACGTAGATCATGATCTACTGGTTGAAGCAACTTGAGCAGATCATTTGACCAAACAGACGTCAGACTTTTTAAAATAACGTCTTTTAATTTTTATTCTTTAGATAAACATCAGCCTGTCAATCCATCCTTACTATGCAGTTCATCACTTGATTGACACACAGGCCCGCCCATGTGACACCGGACCTTTTCTGACACATGACCACGCATGTGCAAACAAACGAGTTGCTCAAATATTTCCAGTTTACTTCTTCTAATCTAAACTCGAGTTGTGGAGCTGGACCACGTCAGAAGCAACACGACTACAGAACACATGACGGTTCTGAAGCGAGACGGGCCGGCGGTGCTACGTAACCTCGATCTGTGCGGTGAGCTGGCTGTAGTACTCCAGAGGGTCCTGCTCCACCACATCAGCCGGAGCTGAGGACTTCAGCATCTGGGACAGAGGCCGGTTGTTCAGGTTCAGCTGCAGAGACAAACAGAGAGGTGTCGGTGTGACTGGACCGCAGCAGAACCAGAACCTGGACCCTCAGGTGGAGGTTACCATGGAGGAGATGCCTTCCTCTCCTTCCTGGTTCTTCTTCAGAGGCTTCAGGAGGTTCTGGAGGACTTTGTTGTGTCTCGCCAGCTGCAAAACAAACAGATTCAGTTCCTGCAGATCAGAACCGACCTCTGATCCGACTACAGAGCATCAGAACCGTCCAGCTGGGTCACCTGCTGAGCCAGGATGTAGATGTTGTGTCCAACCTCCCGAGGAGACACCTCCACCTCCACGTCCTCACACTCGCTCTCCTGATGGTAGGCCTTCTTTATCACCTCCACCTGCACACACACACACGTTATACAGAACCGACCCGGCTCTCTGGACAGCTGCTTTCAGGTTCTGGTTCTGACCAGCTCCCGCGGCCGCAGGTTGAAGAGGATCCGCTCGGCGTTCTCGCTGTCGTGGCGACTCTCCATCAGAGCCAGCAGCAGCTTGGAGGCGTTGTCCTGGCAACCAGGCAGGAAACAGGAAGTTAACAATCGCACATCCTACTGCTCCAAAAACAAACTTTTTCTAAAACAACAGCTGGGAATTCTGGGAATTATTCTGTGAACAAATCTCTGAATCGCTGCAGATGCTTCCCCCTGCAGGCCGAGACCAGAAACATCAACGCTGATTAATTTTGTTTATATTAAAGATAAATCTACAATAATGTTGTTAAAAAGTTGGTTTTCTGACCAGGATTCATTCGGTTGAACCGATTTTTATTTTAAAGTAAACAGTTATTAAGAGCTGTGGATGACCCATCGGACCTTCAGCTGCAGAACCATCTCCATGCGGTAGTGACACAGAGGGCTGATGTCGTTCAGGATCAGGGCCGTGATGATGTCGATGCCGTTGGACTCGTGGGTCACGATGCACGTCTGGAAAATACAACAAACAGTTCTGAGTCCAACTCAACTGATGTCATTCATTAAAGTTTCTGTTGTAGCAAAATGGAGGTGCATCCTGTTCAGAGGAGTAGCAGGAGGAGGTGCATCATGTTCAGAGGAGTGGCAGGAGGAGGTGCGGCCCGTTCAGTGGCAAGAGGTGTATGGTGCTGGACCTGAAACAGTCCTGCTGTGGTACCTGGTTCTCCTGGCACGGCCCCTGGCAGTACTCTGTGAGGGTCTCCAGGGTCTGGATGATGAGGTGGACGTTGGACTCGTTGATGTAGAGGCCCAGCAGGCCCAGTCCGCCCGTGGTGCTGCCACACATGATGTCCAGGAACTGCAGAGTCTCACACACCAGGTTGTAGTTGGTCTTATTGTTCTGGACACGCAGAAAGTTCTGGAAACAGAAATCAAACTGGACTGGAGCCAGGCTGCATCTCTGCTGAAGACCACCAGGAGGACACAGAACATCAACTCCTGTTTTTAGTTCAACTAAACTAAAAGAGTTTCTTTAGGAGAAACCACATTAAATAAGTACATCATCAAGACATTGTGATAAAATATCCTGATGCTGCTCAATGATCCAGGCAGAAAAATCTAAAAAAGTTCAGTCTGGTCCTCTGGTTTTTTTTTTTGAATGTCCAGAGGACCAGACTGTGATAAAACCTTGTTTTAATAATTATTTCAAACTTAACCTGTACCTCCTGTGGACTGGTCGTTAAAACTAACTAACCTGCAGGTCCTGGTTGTGGTTCTCACACAGCAGCTGCAGGAACCTCAGGATCGGCTTCATGATGGTGACGGCTGGGCCCATCTCCATCTCCACCTCCTGCTGCTCGGCAGCTGGCTGAACCGGCAGGGCAGAGGCACCAGTTACCGTGGCGATGGACTGACCCTGGACCAACAGAGGGTGACCTCCTGAACCAGAAAGTACCAGTGTTGTGGAACCACCTTTACAAACACACAGTTATGGAAATAAACAAGTCGTGTTCTTGTTTTTCTGCTCACGTATCTTTAACAGAATCGTCGGTGAGTTCATGCCGACACTTCACCAGATCAGACCAAACCCTAAGAACTCATTTTAAAAAGGTTCTGGTGGAGCTCACCGTGCTCCAGCTCCTTCTCGTTGGCTTTGTGGGTCATCTCGTTGACGTTCACAGAAACCGTTGCCTTGATGTCCATCTGAGCCTCCTTCATCCTGTCGTCAAGAACTTTGAAGAACTTCTCCGACTTGTTGTCGCCCATCATCAGCTTGTAGAAGGAGTTCTGCAGACAGACACACGGTCGTTACCAGTCTGACATGAGTCAGGGTCCAAGTCCCCAAACACCTCGGTTCAGTTCTGCTCTGACCACCTGGTTTAGGTCACCTGGATCTCGGTGTTCCCTCCCTCCAGCAAACAGATGGCCAGCTGGATACTCTCCTGGAAGATCTTGTCGTTCTTGGTGCTCATCACCAGATCTGTGAACAGCTTCGTTCCTCCTTCTCGGTCCAGACGGCACTGAATGGCGGCCACCGCAGCCCAGTCCCGCTCCTGCTCGCCGCCTGACACAGAACACGACGCAACGTCTTTAAAGATGAATTGTTGCATCATCAGACTTGGGCAGGACAGTTGGTTTGAATCAGAAGCTGTGAAGATCTCTGAAGCTTCAGCACCAGGTCCTGATGGAGCTTTTAGTTTTATAATAATCATCGTGTTGGAGCTAAACTCTGTCAAACATCTCGTGTGGAAGTGTTGGATCCACTCAGAGGTGGGCGGAGTCAGAAAGAAGTGGGTTACCTGCAGCTCCGAGCTCAGCCAGGTCGTTCTTCTGGTTGTTCTTCTTGTTTGGGAACAAATAGTTCTGCAGCAAAACTTTACGAAGAGAAATCCCCTGAAACGAAACGAGAAGATTCATTCTGACCCGATAATCTTTTATTTAAAAAAATAAACCGTAATTATTTTTAAACTGTAAAAATACAATTAACTGCTGCCATGAAGGGCTGCTGATCATGTAACGTCCATGTGTTTGTTAGCAAAATATCACTTGAACCAAACGTCTGCAGCCCACTTCAAGATGGCTGCCTCAGCGAACACGTCAGTTTCACAGACGAGGGTGTGGTGGTCGCTGAGAGTCATCCCCGACATGGACTCAGATCATCACGTTGTTTAAACGTGGCGGTGATGCATGCAAGAAATGTTCAGGCTGATCTGATGGCTGATACCATGAACTGATCGATGGGCGACTGATTATTGACCTTTGACCTCACCCGTGAACTCACTGACCTTTTCATCAAAGTCCAGCGTCCTGATGAGCATCTCCTGCAGTGTCCTCAGGACTTTGATGCACAGCTTCTCGTCCGAGGACATCAGAGCCTTCGTGTGCTGGATCAACCTGCACACACACACACACACACCATTTCCCAGCATGCCTCTGTCAGCGGCTCGTGGGCGCGTCACGGATTCAGAGGACCCACTTGGAGATGAAGCCTCCGGACTCGCAGCGCTGCCGGGCGTCTGTTCCCTCCAGGAAGAGCAGCTCGGGCTGATGGAGGACGTCGACCAACACGGAGAGCTCGGCGTTCACCAGCGGCTTCAGACGCTCCTCCAGAGTGTTGATGATGTCCTGAAGGAAGCGCTCCGTCACAAACTGGACTCCAACTGGACTCCAGCTGCTTCAGCTAATTAAGCTGCTACAGCTAATTAAGCTGCTACAGCTGTTTTAAAGCTGCAACTGTAATCTTTTTTTTAAATATTTACTTTTATTTAACTGATTTATTTCTACAAATGCATAAAGATCTTCTCACTTCCTTGAAAGACTTTGTGCTCTTCAACATACTTTGTTCATTCTTATTTACTGTTTTGCTCTTTTAGCTAATGTCCTGGCAACTTTAGCTTTCAGCTCTCAGCGATCACCGAGTTTTCAAAGAAGATATTTTAGTTTATTTTAATCTTTTCTGCTGGAGAACAAGTATTTGGGGTCTGAAGTCCAAATTACCAAAATAAAAATATTGTAATTTTGTCTGAAAACATTTGATCCTGTGATCCGTTTGATGTCTCACTTCTTCACACACATTCCTCTTGTCTTCAGAACAAACTACTTCTCCAGACTCTCTTCCACCTATGCCTCACTCCAAACAGAAGTGGCTCCAACTCGGTCAGATTTACAGAAAATGAGCTGAAGTTCGGTGTGGTAGTAGCTGAGCACCGTCTCCAACGTGCGCTCCGAGCAGGAGATCTACGTACCTGCAGCTTCTCGATTATGTTCTTGTAGTCCCAGGGGTTGCTAGGTGCCATGGGTCTGGTGGAGCGGGACAGGGACTTGGCGTTGGGGTTGGAGCGGCTCTGAGAGTTCAGAGCGGAGCTGGACAGAACGATGTTGATCTGAGCCTCCAGCTCCAGAGGGAGCGAGATGGACCGGGCCTTGGCTGGACACAAAAACAAGAAGAGTTTCACTCAGCAACCAGAGGAGCAACTTCAGGATTCATGTCAATTAAACAGGAGAGACTGATGATGTTGTCTTCTGCTGTAATGCCAAGTCATGTGTTAAAGGTGGCTGTTGAACAGAATCTCTTTACAGCCGAGACCATCTGCTCCGAATCCTTTAAAACAAGTCTTTGTTCTAAAGACCGTCTGTCCAGAGCGCCTGACTGAACCTCGTTACAGAAGACTTCAGATTTTCTTATCTGCCTTTTAAACAAAACGTTGAATAAAAACTTCTGGTGATACCGCTCTGCTCCTTTCAGCTACCGCTCTGTTCCTTTCAGCTACCGCTCTGTTCCTTTCAGCTACTGCTCTGTTCCTTTCAGCTACCGCTCTGCTCCTTTCAGCTACTGCTCTGTTCCTTTCAGCTACCGCTCTGTTCCTGTCAGCTACCGCTCTGCTCCTTTCAGCTACCGCTCTGTTCCTGTCAGCTACTGCTCTGTTCCTTTCAGCTACCGCTCTGTTCCTGTCAGCTACCGCTCTGTTCCTTTCAGCTACCGCTCTGTTCCTTTCAGGTACTGCTCTGTTCCTTTCAACTACCGCTCTGTTCCTGTCAGCTACCGCTCTGCTCCTTTCAGGTACCGCGCTGTTCCTTTCAGGTACTGCTCTGTTCCTTTCAGCTACTGCTCTGTTCCCGTCAGCTACTGCTCTGTTCCCGTCAGCTACTGCTCTGCTCCTTTCAGCTACTGCTCTGTTACTGTCAGCTACCGCTCTGTTCCTTTCAGCTACCGCTCTGTTCCTTTCAGCTACCGCTCTGTTCCTTTCAGCTACCGCTCTGCTCCTTTCAGGTACCGCGCTGTTCCTTTCAGCTACTGCTCTGTTCCCGTCAGCTACTGCTCTGTTCCTTTCAGCTACTGCTCTGTTCCCGTCAGCTACTGCTCTGTTCCTTTCAGCTACCGCTCTGTTCCTTTCAGCTACCGCTCTGTTCCTTTCAGCTATCGCTCTGGTAAATAAAATGCACAAAATAATTGAACAGTTTCTGTTTCCATCGGACATCCATCAGGCTGGAGGTCAACAGCTCTGAGGGTTGTGCTGTGACGAGGTAGCAGGTGGGCGGAGCCAGGCGTGTCCTACCTGTCATAGCGAGCGTCTTGATGCAGGCCTCCACCTGTCCTCTGTGCTGCGTCTGCAGCCAGGGACAGTCCAAGAGTCTGACAGAAGACTGGAGGAGCTGCGTCACGATGGTGTGATGGGTCTGATACCAGGAGAAACAAACACGCAAACAAAAATGAACAACCTGGGCCTGGCGATCAAATGTGGGCGTGTCCTCACCTGCAGAGACGTGCTGTTCTCAGAGAAAGGAGAGCTGAAGAAGGCGTTGACGGTGTCAAACACCACGTTGATGATGTACTTCTCCAGGGTCGGATCGGTGAGTCGCTTCTCTCGTTTATTACAAACCTGCAGAAGAAGACAGGTGTCAGAGAAGGCTGGACACGAACCACGGGTCAGAATCACCGAGACAGCTCTGTTCGGACCCGAGCCATGTCCACGGTGAAGTCCTCAAACAGCTTCCAGATGTGGTTGGACGTGTAGATTTCCTTCATCTCCACCTCTGTGTCTACGTAGCAGTGGTTCACGAAGTTCACGTAGGCGACCTTCACCTGCCGACACAAACAGACGTGTTAGTTCTCGTTGCCGGAGCTTCGGCCCGAGCACGGCTGCTCAGAGACGCAGGAACCTCTGTGATGCAGTCCTCGTGCGTCACCACTCGGACCACGTCCTCCAGCGGCAGCAGAGATGTGCATTTGATCTCCGTGTAGACGTTCTTCCCCTCGGCACAGGCAGCCAGCAGCTCCACCAGAGAGATGTGGTACCTGCAGAGAGAAGACTTCGCTTTGGCCCGAGACAAAGTTCTGGATGGTGAGCTGCCACTGTTCAGCTCCACAGCTAGCCGACATTTTGCTTGTTTTGGATTTTAGCTGGGTTTGCTAAAGTTAGCTTTAAATGCTGTTTTGCTATTTTTAGCTTTTTTTTTTTTTTGTTTTGTTTTAACTTTAACAATTTAACATTTTCCAAAAGAAAATGTAAATTTTTGGTCATTTGTCGGCTCGTGTTTCTGCTCTGATCGAGTCATACGGTTGCCACGGTTACCTGAGCGGGCTGTTCTCTCCAACTCCCTCCCTGCTCTCGGCCATCAGCTCCAACATGACGTTGAAAGAAGTTTTATCGTTGTAAAAGACGACCACGTCCTCGCCGGCGTTTGTCAACTGCGAGGAAACACAGAACAGAGTGATGACATCATCCAACGGAGACGCCTGTGGACGTGGAGCACCTGGCCTCGTCCTCACCTCCGTCATGATCATGTCCTGGCACTTTTTCACGTACTTGCCCTCGGCCTTGATGATGGTGTGCAGGAAGTTGAGGTACTGGACGTGGCGCCCGTGTGTGGCCAGGCAGTGGATGAAGTGCTGCAGGACGCTCTCGGAGATCTCGCTGCACAGCTGGTAGTTGTTGCAGAAGATGTGCTGCACCGTCTCCGCCTCCAGCAGCTGCAGGACGGGAACAAAGGTCAAAACAAGGTCAAAATCTGCCAATCTCTGACCCAAAGGTCCCATCTGATGACCAACCAGCAGCATACCCCAGGGTTCAGGAACAGGGTCAGGTTCTTGTGCAGCAGAGCCTGGTTCTCCTGGTTCCCCGTGCAGAACTTCTGCAGGAACAGGTGAGCGTGCCTGATGATCTCCTGCATCTTCACGTCGTTCTGAACACAAAGGCACAGAAGAAAGACATGGCTGGAGTTAAGATACAGATCAGAAGACTATCAGGTGCATGGCCCTGGAAGGCCCTGTAGTGAGATAACCTTCTCCGTCCATCTTGCCTCAGATGACCTTCTGAAGGCAGACCTATATAATTCCATTAAGTTGACCCAAGAACTCAAAA
>JARVLU010000103.1:35566497-35579445 GCA_031762415.1 Simpsonichthys santanae | reverse complement strand
GTTCAGTACCCTGCAGGAGCAGCAGGGGGCAGCAGAGCGGAATGGGCTCACAGTCCGGGCCAGAACCAGCCAAAGGCTGCGTGCGTGGTTTTGCAGACAAATGTGAGTATTTGTGCGTGTGCCAGCCTCGTTTGTATTCCCGTGTGTTTTCCTCACAAAAGCTCCATCCAGCCGTGCAGCAGAGGGCTGCTGGTTCCCAGAGACCCCCACAGCTCCAGAGCCCAGTCCCTCTGAAGCCTGCAGCCCAGACACAGCTGCCCAGACCTGGACCCTGAGCCCGCTCCTCGTGCACCTCAGCCTGGAGTCCTGATGGATGGAGAAACCCGAGGCCCAACGTGAGAAAAGTACAGGAAACGTTTGAGGACAGAACTCAACTGGACGTCTTCTCCTCAACTTCTCTGTATTTTGGACAGATTGGATCATTTTCTGGTCAAAGTCTAAAAACTGTAAATCAACTCAACGTGTTTCTTTTTGCGTTTGGAAACTTCTGGATCTCTTGATTAGACCCGTTCCTCGACTACAAACATCAGTTTGAGCCCAGGTCTGGAACCTGCCACTGAACTTTTGACAGTTTTTCCACTTGGTGGAGCTGAACGGTTCTGGTGCAGGTGTGATAGGGAGGTTCTGCGTCATGGCTCGGCCGCTTGGGTTTTTACTGTGTCTGTGCCTCTCGCTGCTGATGACTGGTGCAAAGAACGTTGGGCAACGAGAAGAGCAGCAGAGCGACGTCCACGCACCCTCCGGTGTCAAACCGGAGTCTCTTTGGACTGAGAAGCAGCTCAGGAGTCCAGATGACCCCCATGCCCCTGAGAAGAGCCTCCCTCTTCCTGAGATGGTGGATCTGGACCTGGACCGCCACCAACGCCTGGCCCGCGGCGCAGACGAAGACGAGCAGCAGTCCACTTTCGGTCATTCTTTCGAGAACGAGTGGGTGACAGTGCCTCAAGTCACTGAGTTCGGCAACACGACGAAAGTAGAAGCTGAGAACGTCAGTCACAAAAATGACCTCCATAAAAACACCTCCAGCTCTGACGGTGGCGTTCCAAGACCCTTTAACCCGTTCTACCCACTGGTGGAGAACTCGTACGTGGCCTACGTGGTCTTGTTCCTGGCCTGCCTGGTGCTGGCGGTGGGCGTGGTGGGAAACATGGCGGTCATGTGCATCGTTTGGAACAACTACTACATGAGGTCCTCCTGGAACTACCTGCTGGCCAGCATGGCGTTCTGGGACTTCCTGGTTCTGGTTGTCTGCCTTCCGGTGGTGGTTCTCAACCACCTGTCCCACAGGAGGATCCTCGGTGACGTCACCTGCCGTATGGTGCCGTACATGGAGGTTAGTGGGTCCGAGGAAACACTGATCTGATGATTCTGGAAGTTTAAAAACTGTTTAGTTTTTTGTTGGTTTCATTTTAATGAGAGAGATTTTTAACAAATATTCCATAAAAACACATTCAGTAAAGTTTACAGATTAATTTTCACCGTGTTGAAGGAAAAAACCTGAGCTCCAAACAAGTCACGACAGTTTTTAGTGGAGAAATATTTGTTGGTGAGATGATTCTTGTTGTCAGTCTCCAGGGTTGAACATCTCAAGAGGACTCTGACCCACTCCTCTTTACAGAAACTCTGAATCCTTCAGGTTCCTCTGCTGCAAAACTCAAAGCTTCAGCTTCTCCACACGTCCTGCAGGACAGAGATCTGGAGACCGCAGAGGTCTGGAGACCACAGTGGTCTGGAGACCACAGTGGTCTGGATATTGCAGGGGTCTGGAGACCACAGACGTCTGGAGACCACAGTGGTCTGGAGATCGCAGGGGTCTGGAGACCACAGACGTCTGGAGACCACAGTGGTCTGGAGACCACAGACGTCTGGAGACAGCAGAGGTCTGGAGACCACAGTGGTCTGGAGATCGCAGGGGTCTGGAGACCGCAGTGGTCTGGAGACCACAGACGTCTGGAGACCGCAGAGGTCTGGAGACCACAGAGGTCTGGAGACCACAGTGGTCTGGAGATCGCAGGGGTCTGGAGACCACAGAGGTCTGGAGACCACAGTGGTCTGGAGATCGCAGGGGTCTGGAGACCGCAGAGGTCTGGAGACCGCAGTGGTCTGTAGACTGCAGAGGTCTGGAGACCACAGTGGTCTGGAGACCACAGACGTCTGGAGACCGCAGAGGTCTGGAGACCACAGGGGTCTGGAGACCACAGTGGTCTGTAGACCGCAGGGGTCTGGAGACTGCAGAGGTCTGGAGACCACAGACGTCTGGAGACCACAGAGGTCTATAAAGAATCCACAATAAATGAACCGCAAGGTAGAGAGAGACTACTGTATATGCACACACACACACACGCACGCACGCACACACACACACACACACACACGTCCTTCCTCTTTTATCTCTGTGTACAGTTCAGGACTTCATTCATTAGACAGAAACTCATTGTGGTCCCTGATCCAGCAGCTCATAGAACCTCCTACAACAGAACCCTCAGTGGTTCTCTGTAGGACTTCATCAGTCTGTCTTCTGGATCATGGTCCTGTTGGACCCAGTTTGGTCCAAGCTTCAGCTGTTGGACTCCAGAACTCTTTGGTCTCCAGAGCAGTTCTGGTCCACTTAGTGACGGACAGGAGCCCAAACCATCAGCCTCCTCCACCGTGCTGACAGCTGGAGGAGCTGTTTGCTGCAGTGCATTCTGGGTAAACACCTGAACTCCAGACTGGTTCTGGTCCAGAAGTCTTGTGGTTCCTTCAGATGAAAGACGTGCTGCCATGTTGTTTTTAGAGAAAAGAGGCCATGACCTTTGACCTTTGACAGAGGCCTGTGCTGTCACTGCACAGTCTGACCTTCAGGGTGAATCAGCTGTCTGAACAGTTTTCCTCTGGTGAAGAATCTTTCTGTTGAACGATGGACTCCAAATGACCTTTGACTTTTTCCAGATTGACGGCAGCAGCAGTTGCTTCTCTGAGGTCATTGCTGATGCCTTTTCGCTTTGACGTTGTGTTGACGCGCACCTGGACGCTTCAGAGCGGCAAACACTGCTTTCCAGTCTGTTGTGTTTGATAAACACGACATGAATGAGGACTAATGCATGAAAAGCCATTCCTGCACGTCCCTCCCAGGTCGTCCCCTCAGACTTGTCCACTTGACTCTAACGCTGGTGTCCTCCGTCTCGTCTCTACAGCTCACGTCTCTCGGCATCACCTCCTTCACTCTGTGCGCTCTGGGTATTGGTCGTTTCCACGCCGCCACCTCCTCCGCCCAGCCGAAGGCTCGGCAGGTGGAGCGCTGCCACTCGGTGCTGACCAAGCTGCTGATGGTGTGGCTCTCCGCCCTGCTGCTCTCCAGCCCAGAAATCTTTCTGTGGCAGTTCAGCCCGAGCGTGTCCCCGTCCACCGGCAGGGTGGTGGACTCCTGCAGCATCACGCTGACCTCGCCTCTGTCCCTCTACCTGCCCGACTCCCTCCACTCCCTGCTGCTCCGGTACCACCAGGTGAGGTGACAGTCCTGTCCCGATCTTTCAGGCGTGAGGTGGTCGGCAGGATAATCGTGTCTCTTCTGCAGGGCCGCATGTGGTGGTGCTTCGGCTGCTACTTCTGCCTCCCCGTCCTCTTCACCATCCTCTGCCAGATGGCCAGCCGCAACGTCAACAGCGACTCGAGCGCTGCACAGAAGCAGCGTAACCACGACGACCTCTCCGCCAGCCAGAAGCGCCAGCAGCACCAGGAGGTGGAGCGGCAGCTGAACTGGACCTTGTTGGCCTTGGCAGTGGTGTATGGCGTGTGCACTCTCCCCGAACATGTCTGCAACATCACGCTGGCCTACACGCACATCTCCATGTCTGAAAACACTGCCGCCATGATGGCGCTCTTACATCACTTCCTGCTGTTTGTGAAGTGCTCCGTGACGCCGGTGCTGCTGCTGTTTCTGTGTAAGGTGGGTCAGAAGAATTAGGAGCCGCTGATAGGTTTGTATGAGTAGTTTTTAGCTGACAGCTCTTTGTTTCTTCAGCTGTTGGAGCTAAACGTGAGCTGTCTTTGAGTTTTTCATGGATTCATCAGAGGAACTGGGAAGAGACTGTGTCTCTGTGACAAACTGCTGGGAACAAAGAGACAAATCTAAACTTTAGGTTGAAAACAAAACTCTGGTCCATCTCGTTTGTGTTTAGGAGCATTTCATGCCAGAATGAAGTCAGAGTTAAAAACATTCAACTGAACATTCTTTGGAACAAGAACTAAAACAGACAAAACATCAGCCAAAATTCATAGAAAAACTCAAGACCTTCAGAAAGTCTGGAGAACTGTAGATCCAGAACCAAAGTCTGGATCACTGTCAGCAAAAATATAAATATATGAGGACTGGATCAGACATTAAACAGGATTTGATCAGGAGTAATGATCAGGAGTTAAACAGGATTTGATTAGGAGTTAAACATGACTGAATCAGGAGTTAAACATGAATGGATCAGGAGTTAAATATAATTTGATCAGGAGTTAATCATAATTTGATCAGGAGTAATGATCAGGAGTTAAAAAGGACAGTGTCAGGAGTTAAACATAATTTGATCAGGAGATAAATATAATTTGATCAGGAGTTAATCATAATTTGATCAGGAGTAATGATCAGGAGTTAAATATAATTTGATCAGGAGTTAATCATAATTTGATCAGGAGTAATGATCAGGAGTTAAAATGGACAGGGTCAGGAGTTAAACATAATTTGATCAGGAGTTAAATATAATTTGATCAGGAGTAATGATCATGAGTTAAAATGGACAGGGTCAGGAATTAAACAGGACTGGATCAGGAGTTAAACATGATTTGATCAGGAGTTAGATATAATTTGATCAGGAGTTAAACAGGACTGGATCAGGAGTTAAATATAATTTGATCAGGAGTTAAACAGGACTGGATCAGGAGTTAAACATGACTGGATCAGGAGTTAAACATGACTGGATCAGGAGTTAAATATAATTTGATCAGGAGTTGATCATAATTTGATCAGGAGTAATGATCAGGAGTTAAACGTGACTGTAGAACCTTGTGTTATCACTGAACATTAAAAATGTGTCTCGTCTTGTTTCAGGCTCTCGGTCAGGCCTTCATGGACTGCTGCTGCTGTTGCTGTCAAGAGTGCCAACCAACTGCAGCCCAAGGCTCACCTGGCTCCACCCACATCAAGCTGAAGGCCTCTAATGAGGCATCCATCTTCTTTGATAAAGCTAAAGACACATCAGCCATCTTGTCCATCTCAAGCTAGAGTCAGGAGTCAGTCTTCCTCCAGCAGTCCACAGACCGACCTGCTCCTGGTCCACTGGTCTGCGTTAACTCACGTTGCTATCTGAACGCTACAGCTCCTCTCTTTACATCAGCTCTCCATACTTTTTCTCCTCCTTCCCTCAACATGCGCTCGTTTTCATTTTTTCTTTCTGTCTCTACCTTCTCAATGTCTTTTCCGACAGCAGGAACCGAGTTCTGGACTCTGATCGGACTCTTCACTCTGTAGACTGAAGCTGTGTGGTTTAGTTATTCTTACAAAAAGTAAATTAAGCTAAATTAGACAATTAGTTTCTGTAAATGATTAGGTCGGAGAACGTTGGAGGTCTGCTACTGGGACGAGATGCTGCTGGGAAAAGAAGAGTTTGATGGAAGGCTGGTGGTTCTGACGTCAGATTGTTTCAGGTCTTTTAAAGTTTAAGTGAGAAATTTAAAAACACCTCTGGATTTATTTTGGCTTTTCTCCAACGGTCAAAAAATAGCTCCATCCTCTTTGAACCCAATCATGATGCTACCTCATGATGCTACCCCCGCCATGCAGGGCAGCTGGCCTTAGGTTTGAACGCCTCAGCGAGGTGGCGTGACACTGGTTTGCAGAAAACCCACGTACAGTGAAAACATGGAAACTGCAGCTGAGTTTCAAACCTGCACCTTCTTTGCTGCGAGGAGAAAGCACTGATCCACCGCGCCGAGCGTGTCCAGCTGCAGACCAAGACGGGTTTCCACCGGAAACATGACCTCCATCTTTACGTAGCGGTCAGCGTAACGGGCAAAGTGTTCCTGGTGGAGGTTCTTCCTGTCTGCAGACGCCTCTGACCTGCATCACAGTCCAGACCTCAGATCTGCACGATCCTCCTCTGCTCGTATCTTTGAGCTGTCTACGGCCCTGAACGTTACAAAGCCTGAAGAGTCAGCTGGTTCGGGTCAGAAGGTCGGTTTTACAGAACCGTCTGCAGCAGCAGTCCAGTTCAGATCAGAACCTGTCGTGTTGAAGGTGTGTTTCTGTAAAACGTGCAGTTCTAACGAAGCTACTAACTCGTCTTTAAACGATGATGACAATGAAGAAGGTGCTGGAGAGCCAGGAGGAGGAGCTGTGGGCGGAGCTTGAACTCAGGTGGTTTCTAAGAGCAGGAAGTTGAAGTGTGTAGTAGTTTAAAGTTTTAACACTGTCAGACTAGATGAATTAGTTTCTTCTGACGATAGATGTAAAACTGACCTCTGTACATGAAACATGACTGTGTGTAAACGTCGCATGATGATGATGTCATGACAACACGTGTCCGAGCTGGTTGTGTGTTATCGTGTCTGCAGCAGAACCAGACTCAGAACCCAGACGACAAACAGGCGTCAGACGCAGTGAAAATCCACAGATTCAGGTTCAAACCTGGAAACTCTGGGTTTGATTCTGTGTTTGCAGATTTCAACTCCTCGTGGTTTCACTCGGTTTTTAAATCGAGTCCAGTTTGTTTCGGTTCTGGGTTTTACAAATCAGGCTTCAGAACCATCACCTGAATAAATCCAGTTCAGATAAACGTCGTATCACACAGAGTCTTTATTTACCATCAGTTAAAAACTGGTTCCAGCCTCGCTGCTCCATCAGGATCCAGAGGCCCAGGATCAGGAGCTGCTGGAGGATCAGGATCAGCCTGGAACAGACAGGTGAGTTAGCACAATGCCAAGATGGAAAGACATCAGCAATGATCTCAGAGAAGCTGCCGCCCGTCAGTCAGTGAAAGGTCAAAGGTCATCTGGACGCCATCGTGCTACAGAAAGAATCTTCACACTTCAGACAGCTGATTCACCCTGAAGGTCAGACCATGCAGTGACTCTACAGGCCTCAGTCAAAGGTCATGACCTCTTCTCTCTAAAGCCAGCTCGACTTTCCTATGAAGGAACCACACGACTTCTGGACCAGAACCAGAGCAGAGAACAGATGTTTACCCAGAATGCACTGCAACAGACAGCTCAGCTGTCAGCACGGTGGAGGAGGCTGATGGTTCTGCTCCTTCAGTCACTGACTGGACCAGAACTCCTCTGGAGTCCAACAGCTGAAGCTTGGACCAAACTGGGTCCAACAGAACTATGATCCAGAACACAGCAGCTGATCCACAACAGACCGGGTCAGAAAGAGCAGAACCAAGGGTCCAGTCAGAGTCCAGAACCTGAACCTGACTGACAGTGGTGGACCTTCAGAAAGCTGAATAGAACCTTCAGTGATGGAAAGAAGAGTGGACCAGAACCAGGAGGGAGACTAATGAAGTTCTACAGAGAACCAGGACTGGACGGAGGTTCTGGGAGCTGCTGGATCAGGTCTGGAACCAGTTTCTGTTTTAAACAAATTATTCTGAAAGACTTTGAATTAATTTAAGAACCTACACTAAACGTAAGGATCGGTTCTGGGGGATTGTGGGCTCAGATCTCAGGTCTGAGGGGTGTTTGGAAATCCTCCGTGTTCTCTGGAGGCTTTTCTTCCTGCAGAGCTGCTGCTCAGCATTTCAATGACCCGGCCACGGTCCGGTCGCCACGGATACCGGTCCCAATCCCCCACACAGACACGGTTTTGTTAAATTAGAAAGTCCAACTGGTCTGCAACCGGTGCGGGTCTCGTCCCTGTCCCGTTGTCTCGTTGCCCCGGCAACCAGTGAAGGGGATTTAGAGATGTAAGAAGGTGAAGGGCCGGAGGAAAACGTTTTGTCCTTCAGACGTTCAGACTGTCAGAGAAAGGAGCTGCAGGAACCCCTGAAAGCTACAAACTGTGGAACAGTCACTGTGGTTCAGGGTTAAAGTCCACCGTTTGGTTCTGATGTGGGTCTTAAAGCTGCAGGAACCCACGTGACCGTTTGAAACAAGCATCTGCACCGGTGACCAGTAGAACCACTGCTCCTCCACCTCCAGAGGAGATGGATGAGGAGGTTCATCTGATCAGGACGCCTCCCTCTGGAGGTTTGCTGGGCACGTCCCTTCAACAGACCCAGGACAGACCCAGGACAGACCCAGGACAGACCCAGAACAGACCCAGAACAGACCCAGGACAGACCCAGGACAGACCCAGGACAGACCCAGGACTCAGTGGAAGGATTATAGATCCTCTCTGGTCTGGGAAGGAGGAGATAAAGACTCACTGGATCCAGTCTGGGTGTCTCTCCTGGACCTGACCACAGATCAGACATAGATGATGGAGGTTTGGTTTTTTTAAACTGGACCCATTTGAAGCCCAACTTGGAGGAGAACTTCATGGAGCCGTTTCACTGGTTACATCTGAGAGCTTTCAGAACCTCTGGTGAAGTTCATGAAGGTTCTGTTGACCTCGAGCTTCAGCTTTGAACAGATTTTTAAAAAGCCCAAATCTTCCCTCATTAGTCTGAATTACAGCCATTTGTAAAGTCAGCTGGCTGTGGCGGCCATCTTGACCTGAAGTACCCAGATGAGACATTAATCCAGTGGTTATAGAGTTCATTAAAATCAGTTCACTGCTTCATCAGATATTTTGCTAAAAGACAATGGAACACATGCACAAACATAAACAAACAAAAACAAAAACATTATCGACTGACTTTCAGCCGTGGACAGGAAAAACTTTCCTCTTTTATCTTTTAGTTGAGTTTTTCAACCACACTGTTAACACAACCAAACTATTAACAAAACCACACTATTAACAGAACCACACTAATAACAAAACCACACTATTAACAGAACCACACTAATAACAGAACCCCACTATTAACAGAACCACACTAATAACAGAACCCCACTGTTAACAGAACCACACTAATAACAAAACCACACTATTAACAGAACCACACTAATAACAGAACCACACTGTTAACAGAACCCCACTGTTAACAGAACCCCACTAATAACAAAACCACACTATTAACAGAACCACACTATTAACAGAACCCCACTAATAACAAAACCACACTATTAACAGAACCACACTATTAACAGAACCACACTGTTAACAGCACCAGACTGCTAAAAGGACCGTGCCGCTAACAATACAACACTTTATTTTTATTGTTGTCTATTGTCTAAAACAGGTCTCTGCTGTAAATGAGTCCTCGTGACTCAATGAGATGAACTTTATAAATAAAGGTTAAAATAAAGTCATAAAGAGTGACCCAGATTCACGGAGGTTCAGGTGTAATCAGAGTAAATTTAATGAACGGTGGTTCAGAAGCTGTTTGAGCTCACGCTGTTGGACAGAGGAGGAGGGACGGAGCGTTCAGCGGTCGGCGGTGTTGTTCTCATTAGTAGTGATGAGAGCTCGCCCCTCGGGTCCAAACCCCCGAACAGACCGCCTCTGTTCACTAATGAACGCACACACTGACGAGGCTGGACCTCCATCGCTCACGCCACGGTGCCTCTGGGCCCACTTGGACCAGAACCAAAACCATTCTTCGGTTGTGCAACAGAAAGGACGCAGGTTCGAGCCCCACGCCCATCCAGGGACGGTGGTGCTGGATCGTGCCATTGTTTCACAAAGTCCGTTCGTGTCAGGGCGCTTCGACTAAAACAACTTTTAATAAACTTTCTGAACACAAATAAAGTTTTAACGAGACAAATTATTAATTCATTATGACGTGAAACGTTAAAAACTTTGATCAAATCTGACAAATTAACCAGGTGACGGTTTTGAAACATTAGTTTTATGATTAAAAAAACAAGAAAAATCGTCTTTATCAAACTTTATGGTTTAATGTAAAACAGTTAAGTGAGGTCGTCTGGACGGGTTCAAAAATCATCCGACCGTTTTCTGAACCGTCCAGACGACATCACTTTACTGTTTAGATTTTTCTACAGGGATTATTGATCAGCATCAGGATTATTGTTGAATGTTTCCTGGAACATACCTTCAAGTATCAATGTGTTAAATATCGACTCATTAAGCATTCAGGGGGCTCAGAGGGACAAATAAGAACATTTTAATTATAAAAACATTAAAAATGAAGCAAATAATCCATTCAAATTTGAACTGTATTCATTTTGTCCCTCCTGTTATTAGTTTATTCATTCAAGTTTATTTGATGAAGGACGGCACAATAAACAATGTTACATGTTAAAAAAGAAGCAGCCGTTGTCTCGTACAAAGGTTTTCTAGCCACAGGCTAATTTACAAACTCAGTCCTTGGTTGGACTTTTATATAAAAACAGCTAAAATAAGATTCAAATTTAATTAAGAATAAACAGTTCCCTCACCCACACACACACACGCACGCACGCACGCACGCACGCACGCACGCACGCACGCACACACACACACACACACACACGCCTGCTCCTCTGGGGTTCAGTGTTCACAGATTTGGTTTTGTTTCAAGCATTTCTTCACCTGGGAATTAAAAACTCTAAGATCAGTTCATGTTTTTATTGCTGATGTTAAACTGTTCCAGATGTGAGGACCTTTAAATGAGAAGGAGCATTGACCAAATGAGGTTTTGTATTTTGCAGGTTTACAGTCTCCATCAACAGCACCTCTTGTTGCAGCTCCTGAGCTGCTGACTTTTAAAATCATTCTCTTCACCAGCTCTGGGACAAGACCATTAATACATTTAAAAGTTAATTTTAAACAAGAAAATTTTAAAAAATTGTCAAAGCTTAATAAGTTATATTTATCAAGTATTTTACAGTGGTGCCACTTCA
The DNA here is from genome assembly GCA_031762415.1 of Simpsonichthys santanae. Taxonomy (NCBI): domain Eukaryota; kingdom Metazoa; phylum Chordata; class Actinopteri; order Cyprinodontiformes; family Rivulidae; genus Simpsonichthys; species Simpsonichthys santanae. Next base: position 35,568,534 of record JARVLU010000103.1, on the reverse strand, counting down.
ATGGTTTTTGGTCTAGAACTTTCAGTGCTTGTGAGTACAACATCCTCATAGGTTTTAAAGCCGATTGAGTTGTCATTTGTTACTGCTGTTCCATTTTCATGTTTTAAAACTGGGTATGTCCTCTCATGTCTATTCCCTCTCATTTTCTTGATCATTCCCCATACCTTAGCTATAGGAGTTGTTCTACATATTGTGCCACAATAATTCCTCCATTTTGCTTTCTTTGCCTTCTTAATAACTTTCCTTGCTTCTGCTTGAGCTTTCTTATATTCAATTAAACTTTCAAAACTACGTGTTCTTTTCAGTATTCTAAAAGCTCAATTTCTTTTCCTTATTGCTTCACTACATTCTTGTGTCCACCATGGTACCTCTTTCTTTTTCTGCTTACCTTTTTTTACAGGAATTGTTATTTTTTGCTGCCTTCAGTATAACTGCCCTAATATTTTCCTCTACATCGTCTATATAAAAATTTAAATTAACCTCCTCAGTGTGTTTCTTACATAAATATTTAAATATCCCCCTTTGCCTTTCCAAATATACATCTTTCCTGCCTTTCCAACACCTCCATCTCTTTAATGGTTTGTATTTTACAAAAATTTGGAAAATGGCCACTGCCTATTGTCTCCTGCTCTTGCGCCCATTGACATAATCCAGCTAAATTTCTGGATACCAGTGTTAAATCTATAGCTGAGCAATTTCCTGTGTTAGCATCTATTCTTGTCCCCCTCCAATCGTTCATGAACACCAAGTGATTGTCTTCCAAAAAGTGTTTTGTTATATCTCAATTTCTATCAGTCTGCTGTCCTCCCTATTGCTATGAGCATTAAAATCCCCAAACTCAATTACTTTATTTCTATTCTGTCCCTGAATTTCCTTTAATGTATCCAGATCTAATCTCTTACATGGATAAGAGCAGAATTGAATAGATCCCTGTTTTTTTAATCTAACAGGTTGCACTCACACCTGATCATCATCCTATTGATTGAAAACATTTGACATCATACTCTAATTTCACCTTCAAATTAACTGATAATCCCAGAGGTTCACATACTTTTACCACTCAAAAATATATAATATTGGATCATGTTCCTCAATAAATAAATGACCAAGAATAATATTTTCTCATTTTTTATACTGGATTCTCTTTATCTACTTTTAGAGCTTGAGTGAAAATCTGATGATGTTTTAGATCATATTTATGCAGGAAAATGGAAAACTCTAAAGTGACTACAAGCACCACGGTAAAAGCCAAAGTAAATTTTAAAATCTTACTTCTAACATTAAACTTCTGAACAAGTAAGCTCCATCTTATATTAGCCCTTGTATTGTCTTTTAGAGGGGGAGGGAAAATCAGTCATGCTTCATTTGTTGTCCGTGTTTTTATTTATTTATTATTATTTTTTGGTGAAGTCAATAAACACTTTTTTTCTTGCAAAGTCTAAAATTCCTTCTACTGTTTGCGTGTCAGAATTATTTTCAAATGTTCTCATCACCCCACAGTAACTTTAGTACATTCTAATGTTCCTGAGGGGAAACATCGGCCACGTTGAAATACACTGTAAATACAAATTTTAATCCCATGTTTATTATAACATAAAATAATGTATTCCTCTCAGTACTGTTTTTTTTTTCTCATTTTATCTTTATTCCTATGCTTTTAATGTTTATAATAGCTCAGGAGATGGCGGTTCACATTTATATTTGAGAGCCACTGTAAAAATTTGCAGAGACAAGAGTTCAACTCACCCTATAAAACCTTCTCTTGGCTAAACATCACAGACTCTCGTTTCATCTGACCACATTTTTTTCATTGGATGAAAAGAATAAAAATCACTTGTAATGTACACAAGTAAACATTTAGTCAGAAAACATTGTTTTACATGCATGCAGGCTGAAGCATCAGACACTTCATGGCTGACAATGGCTGACGTCGTTAGCGGGTGGACAGTGCCTCTGCAGCTTGCTAGTTTATTCGGGTCACGAGAAGCAAAAACAATCAGGGAATAGTGTCAACATGTTGATTTAAAAATTATTATA
>JARVLU010000103.1:35527317-35543538 GCA_031762415.1 Simpsonichthys santanae | reverse complement strand
TTAATTTTAACCCAGGTGTCGTCAACATACCTGAACCAATGACTTGGTGGTGTCCCTGAAAAGGACGTCAAGGCTCTTTTCTACCTCCTCCATGTACAGGTTGGCATGAGTCAGATTTCTCCAGCGCTATCTGAGGCCTTCCGACGTGGAAACGTTTGCATAATCTGCAGCTCAAAATTAATTAAGCGTCAAAGGTGAAAGCAATATTTCCGAGTTATTACGAACGCAGCACCCATCCGCCTGCTGTTTCATTGGATCCGCTCCATTTTTAACCGGCGGGACACAAACCGGCTAGGGTTGAAAACGTGTAACGACATATACAGTACACAGTATAAAGCTTAAGACAATAGGAATCCATCTGTTTTTATGTTTGGAAGAACGATCATAAATAACTGATGTATTTTGTCATTACAGTATTTAAATGTCTCATCCTTTTTATGCAGCTCCGGCGTGTGCGGGACTAGTAAAGTTTATGTTATCGTCCATTTTATGGGAACATTGTGTTTTCAATCTCTTCCCATTGAGAACATTCAAATAAGTTATCACAGTTTGCCGTTTTTCCCTGTTAGCAGCAACAACAACAAAAAAAGTGCGTTTACACTTGCCACTGCAGTTTTAGGCCTTTTAAAAGGAGAACTCACGAAATAGTCACAGCCCTGCCTTTGCTTTAAATGGTTGATCTGAAACGTCAATAGACAAAATCACCTTAGTGAATTGTTTTCCAAGATGAGCCAGATATAAATGAGAATTTTTTGTGTTAACATGAAAAACGTGAAATAAATGCAGTTCTTGACAAAACGCGCATCACGCTGCATACAATTGTACTTTCCGAGGTTCATGAACGCTGCACCAGGTTTCTCGGTGTGGCGGCCTTTTCTCTCTGCTCCGGGGTTTAAAACACGACGGAGCTCAGATGAAGCTCGTCAGCCCGATTTTCTCAGAGTAATCAGCTCGAACCAGAGCCCAGCTCGAGGTTCGGTTCGGTAAAGAGTAGCTGGGCTCGTGTCTGGGGGCTAGCTGATGCTAGCTGACGTGTGTTAGCTGATGCTAGCTGACGTGTGTAAGCTGATGCTAGCTTTTTTTTTTTAGCTGATGCTAGTGACGTGTGTTAGCTGATGCTAGCTGACATGTGTTAGCTGACGCTAGCTGACCAGTGTTAGCTGATGCTAGCTGACATGTGTAATCTGATGCTAGCTGACGTGTGTTAGCTGACGCTAGCTGACATGTGTTAGCTGATGCTAGCTGACGTGTGTAAGCTGATGCTAGCTTTTTTTTTTTTTTAGCTGATGCTAGTGACGTGTGTTAGTTGATGCTAGCTGACGTGTGTTAGCTGATGCTAGCTGACATGTATTAGCTGACGCTAGCTGACGTGTGTAAGCTGATGCTAGCTTTTTTTTTTAGCTGATGCTAGTGACGTGTGTTAGCTGATGCTAGCTGACATGTGTAAGCTGATGCTAGCTGACATGTGTTAGCTGATGCTAGCTGACGCGTTAGCTCACCGCTCGTCATAAAGTCCAGTTTAAATGAGCGGCTTCTGTTTTTGACGGAAACCACCAACATCAGCGGGAACACCTGATTCTGCTCCTTCTCTGCAGGTAAGACCGGAAGCGTTTCTGCACCGAGCAGTAAACAAAATCATTTTTATTAATTTATTTATGCAGAAAATTTGGTCAGAGTTGATATAAAGTCTTTAAATTAATGTTTTGGTTGAGTGAATTTAAGCAACAGATTAAATTCCTGCTTCTTTTCAAACTAAATAATAATTCAGATTTATGCTTGAAATCTGATAAATATGAACAATTAATAAACCCATCAATTAAAAAGTTTTACTTATCACATTTAGTGTCAGTTATTCATTCACTTCTGTTTAATAAACTAAAATATAATTTTAGAATATTTACCTCTTAAAGTACTGTATATTAAGCTATTTTTTTTATACTGTAAAAATCTCACTTTATCAAAAATGTTGCTTTATTTTATTCAGTTTAATTTCTAAAGGCTGATAAATGGGATGCAATCCAAAATGCTTGTTTTATGTCCTAATAATTCTATTAATAAACCTTGTCCTTGAGTTAGACAAATATAGATTTTAACTTCATCGTTTCTGATGCAACAACATGAAATGTTCACTAAAGCTACAAAACTTAGAACAAAATGTAATTTTCACCATACAAGCTCGTTTTATCATTGTCAAATCCTAAACAGAAGTAAATTACATTTAAATAATTAAATCATTCTAATTTGTTAAATTTGTAGTTTTTCACAAATTTAAATCTAACTTTAATGCCTTGATAACATTTTAAGCCTGGATTTACTGCAGATTATCATTTTAAAGCTCATTAGATTTTTCCTTTTAGACCCACATCTGGTGGTTCTTGACCCACCTTAGGGTCCCGACCCCCTCTTTGAGAACCAGCGCCTTTAATTGGTCAGAACCCGTAGCAGGTTTTGCTCCATTGTCTCATTTTAATGCCTCTGAACTGACCCAGAACCGTCTGAGACTTTCACACAATGGGTCGAGCTCCAAGCCCGTAAACATGGACTTATTTCGTCCCAACGATTAAAAACTGGGAGTGGTTTCAAAAGATAAAACAAACTGGAATAGATCTGTTTGTAAAAATAATAATAAATAAAACGAGACGATTCCTCCGATGTCTGTCGGCTTCCTGCGCCGCAGCCCAACAGGAAGTCAGGACTTTTATTTTGAAACAATCTCAACTCACTGGCGGACTCTTGTAGAAAGAGAACCGTACTGAAAAGAAACATAAAGCCAGCTGTTGGTGTCACCATGGTAACCACACAGCTGTCTGTCACTCCCTGACTGCACTGAGTACAAGTTGGCCTCACGCCAAGAGTTGCTGCGTGTAAACCAGCTAAAGTAACGAGCTGTAAGCAGGCGAAGCGTCCTGTCGTCACAGACGGTGATTTGATGCTTCTGCAGGGTTTTATGGAGAGAAATGACGAGTTTAAAACGCCAACTCAGCATTTATAGAAACGCTGTAGTTACTTTTTCTCTGTTTGTGACTGAAGAGATGTTTTCTGGCCTCAGGACTTCCTGCCATCATGGTGAACCAAGTCCTGCGTGTCGATGGCGGCTGGCCGTTGGGGAAGAGCGACTCGAGCGGCAGCGAGAGCTCCAAGGAGAGCTCGCGGTGCTCGACGCCGGTGCTGGAAGTGGACCGCTTGGACCGGCTGCGGGACAAGATGACGAGGAGGACGGAGGCCGGAGATCGCTGGTTCTCGCTGGAGTTCTTCCCCCCGCGCACGGCCAGTGGGGCGGTCAACCTCATCTCCAGGTGAATTCAAGAACATTTTGTTGTTTACATCATGAGGTGGTCCTGGTTTTAGTCTGGTACCAAACAGTTAATAACTGATAAGAGCACTGATGAGTGGGGAACCCTCGGGTGTTGGTTCTTATTGGTGTTGGGTTCAGGTTGTTGTTCTGACTGTAGCTCAGATGTTCTCCCTCATGCTGCCCGATGCATTGACCGTGAGCTACTGGTCGATCTCAGAGGTGTTCTGGGTAGAAGTCATGGCATGAAAAAATAGACGTCAGCTGAACATCATCTATGAAATTAGACGAGGCAGCCAGTCTGAGGCCCCGTTTACACGACGTGAAACGTTTGTTTGTTTACAGACAACATCCTCATTCTCTCTGAAACAGAAGGTTTCTGAGTCCAGGTCTCAGAGCGGAGACTTTCAGAGGAAGCCCCCACAGAGGAGTGAGATGCTCCAAGTGTGAAGTGGCACATGCACACTCCAGGCGGCTGCAGTCCAAACATTTTCTGCTCTAACAATAGTTATAATAAATAACAGTTATAATAAATAACAGTTATAATAAATAACAGTTATAATAAATAATAGCTACAATAATAAATAACAGTTATAATAAGTAACAGTTATAATAAATAACAATTATAATGAATACAACAACAGTTATGAGGCGACACAAGGGTGCACAGACAGGGATGCCCACTAGATAGTGCCATCCCTACAGCAATGTATCCAGCAGAGGGTGCATGCAGACTACTCTCAAGTCGTGGCCGTTAACTTAAGTTTCACTTTCAGCACAGCCGAAGCAGGGAGCAACATTGTGTATCATGTTTAGCTGAACAGAGCATGCTAAGTTTATTTTAACTGATCTGTAAAATAAATCAACAATAAATGATCTTCAATCCTCCAACCTGCTTGTCATTAGCTGCTTGCCTCTCAAGTTATCAAGCTAACGTTAGTGTTCAGTTGCACCACCTTCACAACATTAGCCTCGTTGTCAGTAGTTGGAGCACCAGTCCTGTTGGATTGAGCTTCCTGTTTGTGAGGACGTCCAGTGTCGGTAACGTTATCTTTGTCGCCCTCAATGAAATGCACTGTCGGACATTTTTACTTCTCTGCAAAGGAAAATAAACTCTGCTGTGATCAATACTAATTAGACCTTTTCCGTACGTGACTGTTTAAACAATGAACAAGAAGGCGTTTCTTTAATTATTATTTTTGTAACACACATGATAACTATGGTGAATAGTGGAGGATAGAAAAAGTGAGCACACGTTAGGAAGACTGTTTTTATGACCAGTGCTCCACTTGTAAACCTACTGTGGCACTACGTATAACGTGGATCTGATTTGTTAGCTTCATGGTTGCTAACAGCTGCGTTGCTCCACTTGCTGTTTTCTTTGATACTTGTGGGGAGATTAAAAAAAATAAAAATCTGGCCAATATATCAGTTATTGGTGTTGGGCTGTGTGTCCCAATATCTACAACGGCCAAAATGTCCATGTCGGTCGGGCTCTAGTCAACAAGTACCTGGATTTGGGCAGACAGAACTACAAAACAATCAGTGCTGTCGTGCTTTGAGCTGATAATAAAACAGCAGGAAAACGGTGTCTAAGAAGCTTCGTTGCTTCGGGACTTGCAGCAGTGACGGCTGACAAGCCTCACATGACGCTATCTGCTTGTTGCTGTTTCCTAAGCTGATGACCGTACTCAGAGAGAGAAATGTGATCGATGGCTTCGACTCTGTGGCTGAGTTGGTTTTGACCGGACAAATGTAAAAAAATTCATCTAAGTGGCAGGAGAATATTTTTAAAACACTACAGATCCAAAAACAACGTCACCGTCCTGGAATTCTCTACTGGAGTAGTCCAAACGTGGTTTGTATCTAAAATGATCAGAACCGTGGAGAAAACTGAACTTTTCTGTCTCCAAGCCCAAATCTGATTGTGGCAATAAGAGAACGTAGACATGATCCGTTTGCACTTCTGAACAATAAAGAACTGATGAGCTAACGGAGGTGGCAGTTCTGGTGAGGTCTGCCGCGGTGTTCGCCCCACACCCGGGTCTTTGGGGATTCCCCACAATTCTTGTGACGTGATCCCTGATCAGTGACATGAAGCTTGTTCATGAGTTGGTGTTTGTTCTCAGGTTTGACCGTATGGGCTCCGGGGGGCCCCTGTTCATCGACATCACCTGGCACCCGGCAGGAGACCCGGGCTCGGATAAAGAGACGTCCTCCATGATGATTGCCAGCACAGCGGTGAACTACTGCGGCCTGGAGAGCGTCCTCCACCTGACCTGCTGCAACCAGACCAAGGACAAGATCACAGCTTACCTGGCCAAGGCCAAACACCTGGGCTTGAAGAACATCATGGCCCTGAGAGGAGGTATGAGCTCCAGCAGAACCAGTTCAATCAGGGCGTGGGCCTCTCCACGTACTTTGAGATAAAAAACTGATTTCACAGCTGCTGGCCTGAAGTTCTTAGAAAAGAAAGAACAAAGCTGAATTTAAACTTCTGAGAAGCGCCTACCTGCCTGGACAGGTGTGAACCGTTCCAGCTGGGACTTCTCTTGTTTTCACAGCCAGAGCTCTGGGAACCCCTCATATTTTTCAGTTTTAATCAAATCCGTAAAGTTTAAAGTCCAGAAATGAGCAGAAATACTTTAAAAAAATGAACGATTAACTGCCTGAAGTAAATAAATAAATAAAAGTAAAATTCAGCCATTTGACGTATAAAACTTTGCTACAGGAGTGGGTGAACTGTCGCAAAAACTGAACAGACAAGACAAACTGATGAAACGTTACAGGGCGCTGTCGTTTTAGCTCAAAGTTTAGGTTGTAGCACCTGAAATATAATTTAAAAATATCTAACTTTGGCTTCTTTTGCCAAATATGAGCGATTGCAATGTACAGGGCTTCATCTGAGGCTAAAGTAAGCAGTGGACATGGAGGCAGAAGTGTGATGGTGTGTTGTTGTCTTGCTGCTTGTTGAATCAAAGTCTCCATATTTTGCAGCGCCACACAGAACCTTCTGTGACCAGCGCCTAATCCTGAGATCTATTCAGCATCATAGTGTCTGTAATGTTTGAAAAGATGGTTTTAAATAAATTCTTGCAGAGCCTCGTTATGACGTTCTTGTTTCTCCACAGACCCGGTGGGCTCTGACTGGGAGGAAGAGGAGGGAGGCTTCAACTACGCCGTGGACCTGGTGAAACACATCCGGTCGGAGTTTGACGAGTACTTCGACGTGTGTGTCGCTGGTATGTTGACGGGGCCCCCGGGCTGAGCTCCACTAGATTACAGAAACTGGGATTAGACGTGTCTGCAGCAGAAACCCACAGTGCCAGACAAAGTGGTGTCAGGGCAGATGTGGGAGTCTGACATCTGCAGGTGCCACCTCGGGGCTTTGGTTTGCATCACGTCTTCTCTCTGGTTTATAGTCGGGTGCGTCTCAGCTCGGTGTTTGTCTCCAGGTTACCCCACCGGTCACCCCGAGGCCGTGAGCTATGAGGATGACCTGCGACACCTCAAGGAGAAGGTGGACGCAGGAGCAGACTTCGTCATCACACAGCTGTTCTTCAGAGCCGACACGTTCCTCAAGTTTCTGGACGACTGCAGAGCGATGGGCGTCACGTGTCCCATCCTACCTGGAATCTTCCCTATTCAGGTACAAACGGCTCCTTCCAGGAACAGAAACGCTGTCAATCATTGTCAGGAACCTGTGAAACCACAGGCTGATGTTCTTACAGGGATCTTTAATCATCAGGGTGGATGTTTATGGCACCAGAGACACCAGGGACTGTCAGAGCCCTATTTAAAGGAGGGCCTGAGTACTGGCATGGTGCTGGGGGTTATCTTCATGGACTGGTTGGGTCTAACTGTCCTCAGGAATGGTAACAGGGTCACTGCAGGCCAGTAAAACTAACATGCAGTGATAAAGTGCTGAAAGTGCAGTGACCCTGGAGGAATTGTCTCTGCCTCAGAACTTATCTCCTGCTTCTTTACCCACAAGGTTTTATTGTTCTCCAGATAAGAGGTTCAAGTTGTCGAGCTGCTGTTTTTACATAAAGACCTGCATCACGTTGACCTGGTCATGACTGATTCAGACTGATGCGTGTTGTAGAAGAAAACCAGACTGTGAATATTTATAATCAGCAGGTTTCAAATGTGTGGATTTGTTATTGAATACTTGAAGGAGGTTTTGTTTGTGACAGATGACAGTTCCTTCACCAGTTCCTGTTATTCTTGAACACCTTCTTGTGGTCTCTGAAGCCCCTTCCTAAATTCTCTGACTCTCCAGGATTCTCACAGGCTGGTTCCAGGACAGGATTTCAGTCCCTCCCCCTCCATATAAAGGTCATGTGTGACATCCCAGATTAACATGTAACATTCTGAACCTCGTGTCCCTCGTGTCCCCACCTTCTCTTGTTGTTAAACCACCAGTGTGTTGTGTTTTTGTAACCAGAGTCTGCACACTAGCAGTGTAAGGCTTTAGGTCCCCCCCCCACCCCCCGGCCCTCGTGCAGTCATGGTGTTAGATGACCTTTAGGCCTGTTACAATAATAAATTTTGCTGGACGATTAATTCTCAGAAATTATTGTGATAAATGATAATATTGTTTGAAATTTGACAATAATTAGTAATTATTGTAAAACTTAAGAAGAAATGTTTAATTTGTTTTGTGTGTGGTACCTTTTTTGACCACTGGATGGCAGTATAAGACTGTTTGAACTGAAGGATGGATAGTGAGGGAGCGAGCAGCGTGTCTCTTTAAGAAAAATGGGAGGGAGGCCCCTTGACGTGACATGGGCTGGTTCTCAAAATGGCGGATGCTCAGTGTGGTTTGAGCTCTTTAGCATTTGTCACAAAGCTTTTAATAAAATAAACAAGTTCTGAGCTTCTTTTTACAGAGAAAAACAACTTTTTACACAAAGACACGAGTTTCAACCGTGAAATTTGGAGCTTCGACAAGACTGAGGTTTCTCCCGAGGTCGGCCTGTTAGCTTAGCTCGTAGCTTAGCTTCTCAGCTTTAGCTGCTTTTAATCGTCCAAAAACAGGATTTTGGACGATTTAAACAGATTTTAAAGAGAGAGGGAGGGGTCAGGGACGACACCGGAGTTGAACCGTCTGTCGTCCAGTGTCTTCAGCAGAAAGAGACAAAGAAACAATAAAGTTGATAAATGAAAACGAGGTCGATAATTTTCATTTATCATGCGATTGATTGATTTATTGGTTATTGCGACAGGTCTAATGACTTTTCTTTTAAACATAAAATGATAAACTGAAGTTAAACATATAAAAGGAACATTTGAGCAATGTAAGAACTTTGTTAATCAACAAGGCATCAGACTTTTGTCCTTTTTGTTTTCTTGGATGTAGCAGGGCTTCAGACTGGAACTAGCCCACAGAGACCCTGGTCCTCAGGGGGTTCTGGTCCAGGTTTATCTTTATTCTACGGTCTGTTCATTTATTTTAGTTTTGAACTCTGCCTCTGCCTGCACTTCCTGCTGTTGAGCACTTTCATTTTATTAATTTTACTCTCGTTTCACAAAGAGAACTGCTGCGTCTCTGGTGTCAGCAGCAACACACAGTCTGAACGTTGCTTCAACCAGATCATGTGGATCAACTAATGATCCAGGAAAGTCAAAGTTCATTGATGTGAAACACGTCTGCTGCCGTCACGTTTATTAACTCTGCAGCAGGCCTCATTTTTGTTTCTTGTTTTGATTGACAGTCCTAATAAATCTGGACTCTTCCTGGTATTTCCAGGGCTACCAGTCCTTACGTCAGCTCGTGAAGCTGTCGAAGCTCGAGGTTCCAGAGGAGATCACCAGAGTCATCGAACCCATCAAAGACAACGATGCTGCCATCCGGAACTACGGCATCCATCAGGCGGTGGAGATGTGTCGGGTTCTGTTGGATAGTGGGAAAGTGCCGGGCCTCCATTTCTACACACTGAACCGAGAGGTCGCAACCATAGAGGTCCTCCGACAGCTGGGGCTCTGGATAGAAGATCCCAGGTCAGCCCAAAGACATTTTTAATAAATAGATTGCAGGCAAGAAGCCTTCAGCCACGACTGACGTGATACGACTCTGGATCTGCAGAAATGTTGTTTCTGTATATTTCTATATTTTAATTAGAGCCTGGAAAATGTTTCTGCAGAGGAACTAACAAGAACAAAAAGGAAAGTGATGGGAACTAACAATGCAGTCAAGTCACTTCCTGTTGGTAACAAAAAACTGTAGATGGACGTTCTGTTAATTCTTAAGAACGTGAGTCGTCAGAAACCGTCAGTCTTTGGTTTTAATCCAGACTCAAAAATAAAACTGGCACTTTTAGATTTACTTCAAATAACTGGTTGCTGTGGTTGAAACTCGTGGTCCAGAGGTCCAAGGCAGGTCAAGCGGTTCTTCTTCAGACATGGTCTTAAGTGTTGGATCTTGTTTGCCTCACCAGACGGCCTCTTCCCTGGGCAGTGAGCGCACATCCCAAACGGAAAGTGGAGGACGTTCGACCGATCTTTTGGGCCTCGAGACCCAAGAGTTACATCTACCGGACCCAGGACTGGGATGAGTTCCCCAACGGCAGATGGTAGGTCTGGTCCGGCGCGCGTCACCGTCACGTCAGTCGTGTTTTTGTGAACGTGTCCTGCCGTTGCCTCCAGGGGGAACTCGTCCTCTCCGGCGTTCGGCGAGTTAAACGACTACTACTTGTTCTACCTGAAAAGCAAATCGTCCAAAGAGGCGCTTCTGCAGATGTGGGGCGAAGAACTGAAGAACGAGGAAAGTGTTTTTGACGTGTTCACCTGCTACATCACAGCCCAACCGAACCGAGAAGGACACAAGGTAAAACTTCTTGTACGGTTCTTTTTCTTACACTGGTTTAAAAACAACAGCTAAAGTTTGGCTCTTTAGTGAAATTCTAATGTGGTCTCTCAGCCGTAGCTGTTCGTCTGTGGACAGGTTCTTGTCTGAGCTCTAAAGGGAGTACCCTTTAACTGAAAGGTCAAAGTTCATGTCAGCGCACCTCCATACACATCAGGATGACCTTATTGATGTCAAGGTCACAGGTGACCCCTTGGTTAAAACCTTGTCTCAGCTCCAGCTGGACACCCCAGTATCAGAAATGTCCAACCTTCTGTCCCCAAGATCGTCCCCATCTGTCCATCCATAAGACAGTCCACAGGAAGTTGTCCATGATGTCCACAAACATTTAGGACAGAAAACGTCTTCAGACGGTCGTGTTTTGATTAAGACCACTTCTACCAAATTAACCTTGAGTGGTTCTGGTGAGTCCAGTCCTCATAAGAAGGTTTCTTGAGTTCTTCACCAGGTCCATGTTCTTGAATTAAACTGCTAGTGACGTTCTCCACGAATCAACAATCATCCAACTGACCTTTGACCCCACCACCTTCATGTTTGTACCTATTAAACGCACATTCAATGTTAAAGTCTGACGCTCGTGACGGGTGCATGGTGGATCGTTGGTGGTCCTCCTGGTCTTCTTTGGCAGGTGATGTGTTTGCCGTGGAACGACGAGCCTCTGGCTCCAGAGACCAACCTTCTGAAGGACGAGTTGGAGAAGGTGAACAGACGAGGCGTCCTCACCATCAACTCTCAGCCCAACATCAACGGTAAACCGTCCGGAGACCCCGTGGTGGGCTGGGGGCCTGCGGGGGGCTATGTCTTCCAGAAGGTGGGGGCTCTTCTCTTCGTTTAGTCGTTTCTGGATGAAACAGGTTTAAATGGTTCTTCATCCATCAGGCCTATCTGGAGTTTTTCACCTCCAGTGAAAACGTGACCGCCCTCCTTAAAGTCCTGAAGAAGTACGAGCCCCGCGTGAACTATCATATTGTTAACGTGCACGTAAGTCTGAGTAACGAGGGTCCTGCTGGGCGGGTCTGTGGGTTTGGCTGGTTTGTCTCATTACTTTGTGTTTTAGGGCCAGAACCTGACCAACGCCCCCGAGATGCAGCCCAACGCTGTGACGTGGGGCATTTTTCCCGGCAGGGAGATCGTTCAGCCCACGGTGGTGGACCCGGTCAGCTTCATGTACTGGAAGGTAAGGTCCACCAGACACCAGGTCCACTGGTGTGGAAGTTCAAGTACTGTATCTAGTTCTAGAGTGGCTGCTCAGCGGATCAGGGCCTCCTCCTCAGTAATGAGGCTGTTGCTTCGGTCGCGCGCACGTTTGTTCACTCCATGCGTCTTCCTGTTGATGCTTTTCTCTTCGTCTCTCCACAGTTTGTCCTTTTTACAAAAAACTGTTCTCACAAACACAAACTCTGACTTTTACCACTCAAACTTGACGCCACAGAAAAGCGTGCTAACCAGCGCATGCTAACCAGCGCATGCTAACCAGCGCATGCTAACCGGCGCATGCTAACCGGCGCATGCTAACCAGCGCATGCTAACCGGCGCATGCTAACCAGCGCATGCTAACCAGCGCATGCTAACCAGCAGCCTCTTCCTGTTTCTTCAGGATGAAGCCTTCGCCTTGTGGATCGAGCAGTGGGCCAAACTCTATGAAGATGAGTCGCCGTCACGAATGATCATCAAGTACATCCACGATAACTACTTCCTGGTCAACCTGGTGGACAACGACTTCCCCCTGGAGAGCTGTCTGTGGCGCGTCATCGACGACATGTTCGAGCTGCTCGACGCGCCGCCGGAGACGCTCGGTGGCGAGGCGCTCGGTGGCGAGACAGTCCCTGAATAAAGTTTGACATTAAAGGGAAAAAAAAACAAAAAATCACTTTTTAGGAAAGAAACAACTTTATTGGAATCCTTTGTTTGTTGTAGAAAAGTGCCTTTAAAAACATATTTAACAGTATTTTAAAGCTTTTTATTGTTTGTTTGTATTAATGGAAACATTTTATAAAAAAAATAAGCTGAACTGTTTCATCTGATTAAAATATTCAGATGGAAACTTTCTCTGTCCTCATCGTGGGCGACTTCTTAAAAAGGGTCCGTGCGCCACAAAACAGAGTAAAACTGTAAAATAATAGTTTCACTTTAAAACAATATTGTGCCAGACACATCAAAGAATGAATGACTGTGGAAACAAAGTGAAAAATTTAAATTTATTGTTGCACTTTGGTTCCACCCCACATGATCTCTTGGAGAAAGTGCCTTTATTTTTCTCCATATTCTTATTTATTTATTTATTTTTGGTGTTCTCACCAACTTGTTTCCTAAAAGCATAAAAGTCCCTTTAAAATGTTTGAACTTTGTCAGAATTATTTGAAAATCTCCAATAAACTCCCGTACACTTTAAATTGACTGTTGAAATCCCATTGTAAATGCATTATCAGATGACACAATAATAATACAGTAATAATAATAATAATAGTGTTTTCATTTCACCTCAGGTCTCAAAATATCAAAGAATCTCTTTTTGATTTGAACGTTGGTCCACGTGGTGATGTTCTACATCTGAGGGACGCTGACTAGTCGAGAACCCAGAAGAGGCGCCTGTTTTGTGCTCGGCCGACAAAACGTTTCATTGTGGACGCAGAGAGCAACAACGTGCGTGTTGTGCACGAGTAAACATCTGGAGCAGCAGAGCCACGTGCATCAGCTACTCTGGGCTCGACTTCAGCTGATTCTTGTTGGCTCGACCCAAAACATGGCGTTCACGTGAAACGTGCCGGGCTGCCACAGGTCAGAGGGCCAACGGGCTATCGAATGTAAAATACTAAACGTGCACTGTGCACGTGAAAAGTGAGCTTCGTGTCCGACCACCGACAGTCGAGCATCTTGACCAAACGAGGCTCCGTCTTCAGCTCCAAACTAATTTTTAAAGAATGTCCAAAAATAATATTTTAAAGGGCTTAACTTTTTTTTTTTTTTTTTTTTTTTTTTTTTTTTTTTAAGTAAATGGTGGTTAAAAGTAAAAAAAAAAAAAAAGTTTTTAAATCTGACACTTAATTTCAGGCTGATGTAGCTTTGAAATATTATTTCAATGTGAAAATAAATAATATTTTCATGCAGCTGTGTGAGATGGTCAGTTTCCCCTTCAGGAACTCTTTAGGGTTAAATAAGTTAAGAACGTTATTTTTTCTGTTCTTTTTTGCACTTAAAGTTAATTTACCATATTTAATTTGTTTAAACTGTGTTAAATGTTGCCATTTGCTAAAACCTGATTTAGAAGAAAAGCTCAAACAAAAAAATTCAGTTTAAGGTAATTAATCAAGAAACGACATCAAATGAAGTAAAAGAGCAGATTAATCTATTTAATGAATTTGAATGACAAATAAAAAACTTTGACTTGTATAAAGAATGAACAAATGATCATGTCTGTATTTTTCCACAGTTATTTATTTTACAGTCTTCTGTTTTTGTGGCGCCAGTTTCACTCCGTAAACCTCGAACTTTAATTTTGTCTAAATGTGGAACAACAAACGACCTCAGAGCCTTTTCAAACACTTCAGTGTTTTTTCTGAACATGTAATTTATTTAAAACTGTCGTGTTTTTAACCTGAGACTCGCTGAGTTTTGGTCCTGACTGTAACGTGATGAACTTTAGATGTTTCTACATGAACGAGCTGAAAGTTTGAAGGAAGTCCAAATAAAGAAACAAAACTTTCATATTCCTCATTTATTTTAAACAGGGTTCTAATTTCTGTTTTACGAGTCAAAACTTTGAACTTTTATATATTTCTATTTGTTTATTCAGTTACAAGAAACAAAAGAAATTCATTAAAAAGAAAAACATTGAATGAAAAAAGTGCAGAAAGAAGAAAATTCTCTGCCCCTTATTTAAAAAAATATTACATAAAAAACTATATTTAATTTAATTTATGGTTGTTGATCTGAGTCGAACCATGAGCTCTGGATCTTCTGGTCCGTCTACGGTCCAACCCTCACCTGTTGTCAGGAGGTCTGGACCAGGACCAACAGAACCAGATCCTGGATCCAAGCAGCTGAAATGAGATTTCTTTGTAGGGGGTGGAGCTTTAGAGACAGGAGGAGGAGCTCCATCATTTGGGAGGAGCTTGTTGTGGAGCTGCTCCTCTGGATCTAAAGGAGTCGTCTGAGGAGGTTCAGTTGATCAGGAGGTTTTCCAGTCTGGGAAGAGACCCCGGATCAAACCCAGAACTCTGGGGGGACTATAGATCCTCTGGTCTGGTAACTCCTCGAAGTCCTCCAGGAGGACCTGGAGAGACTGAGGAGAGGGAGGTCTGGGTTCCTCCTGGACCTGGTGCCTCCTCAGCAGACGGGCCGTCGTGGCAGAAGAACATATCCACAAATCACGTGAGGAGCAGAAAAAGTCCTGGCCTGGCAGGTGGATGTGCAGAGTGTCTGCAGGTGGAGCCAGGGACAGGTGTGAGTGGGCGTGGCCCAAACGATCACTGACATGAACCTGATGGGTTTAATACTGACCTGGGACTTGATGCGCTTGAGTCATTTTCATTACAAACTGAGCTCCAACAGATTAACAAGATCATCGCTCAGATCTCTGTTAGCAAAATATTTAACCTCAGAACAGACCGAACCGTTCAGGAGTCCTCCCTGGACGTCCTGCAGCTGACAGAGTTGAAGGTTCAGAAGTGACTCAAAAGACTCGTAACGTTCAGTGGAAACGGTCTGAGAGGGAACATGGAGGACGGAGGCCCAGCCAGGTCAGAGACACGAGGAGCCTCCACCTCTGCTCCTCCGCTGACACTGAACCTGTCATGAAGGACTCCTTCAGTTTCTGTCTGACTCAAACTCTGCTGAAGTTTGTAAAAGTGACGTCATCGATTCACTGAGCTTTTAAGCACAAATATTCAAATGCAAGGTTTTCATAGTTTCCAGCTGTTTCTCATGTGCATCTGCTCTTTTTATTTAACCTTTAATTAACCTTTAATTAACCTTTAACCTTTATTTAACCTTTAATTAACCTTTAATTAACCTTTAACC
This sequence comes from Simpsonichthys santanae, assembly GCA_031762415.1. Classification (NCBI taxonomy): domain Eukaryota; kingdom Metazoa; phylum Chordata; class Actinopteri; order Cyprinodontiformes; family Rivulidae; genus Simpsonichthys; species Simpsonichthys santanae. Next base: position 35,528,359 of record JARVLU010000103.1, on the reverse strand, counting down.
TTTAATTAACCTTTAATTAACCTTTAATTAACCTTTAACCTTTATTTAACCTTTAATTAACCTTTAACCTTTATTTAACCTTTAGTAACCTTTATATAACCTTTAATTAACCTTTATTAACCTTTATTTAACTTTTAATTAACCTTTATTTAACTTTTAATTAACCTTTATTTAACCTTTATTAACCTTTACTTAACTTTTAATTAACCTTTAACCTTTATTAACCTTTAAGTGTGTAGCTGTCATTTGACATGTCAGTGACATGTCTAGTGATGTGTCATGGATCATTGGGCACTTTGAAGTGCGTACACTGAACTTCTTAAGGTCTTCTACTGGGTGTACATACTTCGTGTACCTGAGTATTGTGTAGACGACACCACTGGTTTCAACGTGTTCAAAATCCAGGCAACACGACCACGAGCCTCTGTGCTGACGTGAGAGCCCCAACATCAAGACGACATGAAGTCCACGACTTTGTTACGTCGACTTTGATTTGATTTGCACCTAAAAACTGTTGTTTATGTTGAGGTTGCATCACGTTTGGAGATGTAACACGTGAAGCCTGTAAAGCTGAAGAAACTTCAGCAACGCCATTCGTCGCTTTGTGTCCAACCGTCCCGGCCCAGTGAGAGAACGTCTTCAGGCCATGAGAACTGTTGTGCAGACTCCATGAGGACGTTGAAGAAGGTGAGAGCTGAAAGACACAGAGCAGGAGGAGGAGCACTGCTCCAGGCTCAGCTGTGAACTCTGACCTGTTGGAGTTATTTTTAGTCTTTGTGAACCATGACACCACAGCAGCTGCAGCCGACGCCTCTAAAGGAGAAAACATTAGACGACAGCTCTGGGCCCAGTGCTCACACACACACACACAGCTTCTTGACTCAGACTGGATAATGAGTCGCAATTTTTTCTTCTCATTTCAAACAGGAAATGGTTCCATCTCAACTGGAATGTTGTGTTCACCAGTTCGTCCAGCTGGCCCATTCCTTCAGGCCAGCTGGGTCCAAGAGCTTGTCTTTAACGTCAACCTTGATCAGATGAG